>CADDIJ020000738.1:0-71279 GCA_902809745.2 Tetradesmus lagerheimii
CAACAACCCCAAACAGTACCCGATAGAGACCGGCAGCGCGGACAAGGTGGCGATGTACAGGTCAGTGCTGGCTACTAGTGCTGACTACTAGTGCTGACTACTAGTGCTGACACTGAACCAGGTGCCCTTGCTGACAGCGCAGCTCATGCCAGATGCCACCACGCCACCACGACAGCACACCACAGTGCGGGCATCGGTACTGCTGCATTGCCTTCTGACAGACATCGGACTCATTCGAATACGGCATACTTCACACTGCCTAGCAAAGTGTTGCTAACCGATGCCGCATCAGCGTAGTTCCTGGTGCTGCGGGAACTGGATCGAACCCTGTATGCCAATTTTTCTGCAAGCTGTAAGCATGCATAATTGAAGCCTGCACGCACAACAACATAGCGCTTGTTGACTTGCTGCGTAGGACCCAGGAGAGCAACTACAGTGCTGGTTTCACTGGAAGTGCCACACCTTCTGGCACCCTGAACGCAGGTTTCAAAACAACAGACACAGCAGCCAACAAAAACAATGAACCGCTGCCACTGGTGCAGATCAACACAGCGGCAGTAAACAGGGTTAGCGAGGGGTTTTACGCTGGAAGTGCGCCGTGCACTGTAAAGGTTTCTCGCGCTGCGTTCAACACCATGGTGTGTGGCTCTGCAAGCGACCTTGGTAGGTAAAACAGTTCAACTGCCGGCACCAGGGATGGCAACGATGCTGTGCTGTTTCTTCTGATATGCAACACGAAATGTGTTCTATCATAGAACAGTGAATAAATCAATATGTGCTATGCTTGTAGATGACAGCTTTATACCACGGCTGGGCCACCAGCACATCCTGCACTGTTTGCTCTTTCAACAATCAGCATATGCAACACGCAGTGTATGCCACAGCTACTGGCGATTGCAACGCAGTGCAGGTGTGAAGTAATACCAGCTGAGCCTGCACTTGGCCTGAAGCCACACCAGCGCAGCAGTTTCAAGTACCGATGTCCCCACTTGGGACAGTGTCTCAAAGCTGTGGCACTGCTTGGCATTTCGTCTACCCAGAATTTAATTGTAGAAACAGATGCGCAGTCCATGCCATGGACATGTTGTTGCTCTGCAGGTGCAATCAACAGCAACCCAGACAACGACCCTGACTTCGACATCTGCTACAGCGCAGAGGTGCCAGCAGACTGCCTGGATAGCGGTGGCCTGCGCAATGATGCTGTTGAGGTCAAGCTTGCAGTTGCGGCGCTTGCCGGGACTGTCAGGCGAGTGGGGTTGACCAGGACCAATCATGACATGCAGGAGGTGAAGGTGGACGAGCCTGGCCAATTTGTGGCCAGCACAGTCATCAAGCTCAGCCAGCCGGTGGACGTGCAGAAGGGCCCGACGCAGTGCAAGGTGCACACTGCTGCAGCTGCAAAGGGGCCAAACAGTGCATGAGAACCGCTAGTGTGCCAAACACGCAGGTCCAGCAGCGCATTAGCCGTTAGCTTGGGTGCAGACGGCTGCGAGACGATGTATACCGAGTGAATAGTGCTACTGTAGAACACAGCTGAATCAAACGTGCCGCCGTGACAGCGCTGTAGCTGTGCTGCTGACGTGCGCATGCGCAGATACACAATGCTGCATGTCAACAAGCTACGTACACCACGAGCTGTGGCATGAGGCCTGTGCCTGGTCGCGCTGAAATACTGCGCAAATGTTGCGTTCACGCCAGGTTCATCAAAAGCGTTGCTGCATCTGCGCTTTCAGGCAAAATCGTGTGTGTGATGATGTCTGGGCAGTTCTCATGTCCATCAGCTTCAAGGAGACTGTTGCCGAAGATCGTAGTTGATTCTGTCCGTGTTCACAGGATTGAAGCCTGATGAAGGGTGAAGAGCCCGAAACGCGTCGCTTTCCATGTAATACGACAAAACAGAGTCAACAATAGTCTGAACTTGTCTCAACAGTAGCTGTAGCCAGTCGCATTACGCTATTGCTTTTCAATGTGCAACAGTATTTGCAAGACTCTGCTAACTCCCCTGCCACCCCGCTGGACCTGCCCATCACTGCCGCCGAAGTTTCCGACTGCCTGCAGAGGCTGCGCACTGGCAAGGCCGGCAACCCGGCTGAGGAGGGCATTGTCAATGAGCTACTCAAGTATGGAGGCAGCACGGCCGCAGATATGTTACTGCAGTACTGCAATCTGATGTGGCAGCTTGAGCAGGTGCACCAGGTGCCAGGTACAGTTGTGAACATGCCCAAGAAGGGTGACCTGACAGACCCCACCAACTACCGTGGTATCACCCTGCTTAGCGTGCTTTACAAATTTTACACCAGCGTTCTCAACCAGCGCCTCATCAAGTTTGCAGAAGGCAAGTCAGTGGCGGAGGGCACGACACAGCAACGGCAGCAGCAGCAGCAGCAGCAGGCGCAACAGCAGCAGCAGCAGCAGCAGCACAGCAGCAGCAGGCACGTCAGCAGCAACAGCAGCAGCAGCAGCAGCGTGTAACTGCTGCTACAGCAGCAGGAACTGCCGCTTGCTGCACGAGAGCCAGAACGGCTTTCGTCCCAAGCGCAGCTGTGCTGACCACCAGAGTGTGCTCAGTGAGGTGTTGGGTGGGAGGAAAGCTGAGGGGAAGGATTCTTATGTGCTGTTTGTTGACACCTATAAGGCTTTCCCAACAGTGTGGCTTGATGGGCTCTTTCAAAAGCTGTGGGACAAGGGTGTGCGTGGAAAGATGTTCCGTGTACTCTACAACTTGTATCAGGGTGCACGCCGTGTGGTGTCTCACGAAGGTCATGTCACTGAGAGCTTCACATGTGACCTTGGTTTGCATGAGGGCGATGTTATTTCCCCCACACTGTACCTGTACTTCATTGATGATCTGCTGCATGAGGTGCATGCAAAGCACCCTGGAATCACCCTTATGGGCCCTTGTGACGAACCTGCTGGTCAGGTTGTGGCAGCCATGCAGGCTGATGACTTTGTTGCTGTGTGCGGATCTCTGGCTGAGGTTCAGGCTGTGGCTGCAACACTTTATGAATACAGTTGTAAGTGGCGGTTCAAGCTGAATAGCTTGAAGTCTGCTGTCATGCATGTCTCACCAGCTAGACAGCCCAGCCAGTTGGCTGATTCTGGCATCGTTTTGAATGGTGTGCCTGTGCCTGTTGTATCAGAGTACTGCTACCTTGGCCTGTGGTTCAACAATGCCTGCAACTGGAATACGCACTTTGAGAAGATGTTGGCAAAAGTGCATCGTGTGAAGGGTGGGCTCATGCCAGTTTGGAAGAGCCGGCTCATCAGCGTGGAAGTAAAGCGTATCATTCTGCTTACATGCGTTCGCCCGATTGTTGAATATGGCAGTGAGGTCTGGTTTCCGTCAACTGCAAGGCAACTGCAACAGATTGACAAAGTGCAGACTGACATCATCAAGTGCTCAATGCGTTGTGGCAAGGAGCGCCCTTGCACTTCACTTGTTCTGGCTGAATGGGGTGTGAAGCCATTGCACATGTGGCTTCATCAGAGGGCGATGGAGTATTACTTTAGGGTTCAGCGTATGCAGAACTGTCGGTTGCCACATCAGGTGTTTTCAGCTGAGTGGAAGCGCCCTAGTGGTGCTGTTGCGGTGACACCTTGGCATAAGTATGTGCAGAGTTTGCTTTGCAAGTATGGTGTGGATGTTGAGGCGGCGGCTGATCGAGCTAATGCGTGCAAGAATCACATCAACCGTCAGGTCAGGAAGCTGCATGCAGACAGAATTGTTTGTGAATCACTGCAGCACTCTACTTTGAGCCGTTACATCACGCATGTGCACCCTACACATGCTGATGCCATGCGTTTTAAAAGGGCCAGGCCCTTTTTGTGTTCTGGTGCGCCAACGCGTGGTATTGAGTTGCTGATGCGTGTTCGAATGGGCTGTCTTTGCGTGCATGAGCGTACCAGTCGTTATGGCGGCAGCAGAGCTGATTCTAACACAGCATGTCCTGCTTGTGGTCAGGGTGTTGAGTCTTTGTCACATCTGATGTTTGATTGTCCCGCTACTTCTGCTCAGAGGGATACTATGCTTGATGAAATTCGGTCTGTTTTGCGTGATGTTGCTGGCGGCGCTGAAAAATTGCGCAATGTGTTGTCGTTGACTGATGCATCCACTAAGTTGTTGCGTTTTGTTTCTGATGATATTTGGGGTAGTAGGGGGGTGTGCCGAGTGATATCTAGGAGCATTGCTGAGTATCTTGTCCAAGCTTGGGATGTGCGTAATAATTGCAAACACAATGGAGCAGTGCTCCCTCTTTCTTCCGCTCCTGAGGGGCGCGGGGCCGATGGCGTTGATGCTATGGCTTAATGGGTAACATGATGATGATGATGATGATGATGATGATGATGCCGAAGATCTTGTACCAGCTTGCCAAGCTGGTCATCCCAAGTTGGGATGTGCATGATGAGTTGCCACCGTATTCAGTCAGCTGCACGGAGCAGTGCTCCCTCCTTGCACTGCGAGGGGGGCCGTGGTCGGGCGGCATATTAATGGAGCTACACATGGCTTGGTAGCGCTGATTTTCTGTGGTTGTGTTACCTTGGACGAGCTACTAGCTGCGGGTCAAAACACACGACGCCTCCACAAACACCCTCTGCGGCAAGCTTTGTTCAGTTGCTTGTTCCATGAAGCAACGTGCAACTCACACTACTGAGTAGCCTGCGGTGCGCTTCGGCTGCCTAACACCAATGCACCCCTGGGCTGAAACACGATACAGCTGCACTAGATGATTGCTGAAATCTGTAACTACTGCCGCTGCTGCTGTACACAACTGTCGGGCATCAGCTCAAGCTCTTTAAGAGAGGCACTGAACACTGTGCTGGCTGGTGCACACAGCGCCTGGTGGCGATTGTGAAAAAACACATCTCTCCTTCACACATTCATGCCCGACCATCGCCGTTCCCAAACCGTTAGGTTTGCCGCCTCCTCTGCATACTGTAAGGTGGATTTCACCCCAGCAGAAAACAATGCAAGAGGTGGCGCAGCTACATACCCTGCCACCTCCCAGCGCTCTATCAAATTGCAGTACATGATATCCACGATCGGTGTATGCAAGCGCAGGTTGGCTTGCTTCACCGCTGACAACACTTTCCGGGCAAACTTGGGCGTTGCGACATACCCAGAGTGCACAGAGCCTTCTTTGCAACCGTGAAATGGCTGCCAACTGCTAGGCCGTGCTGACCGTAGCACATGTTGAGGTACAGGATGTCCCAGTCCTGTGGCAGACATCTACGCCAGTTGAGCAGGCAGGCATATCATTATT
This sequence comes from Tetradesmus lagerheimii, assembly GCA_902809745.2. Taxonomy (NCBI): domain Eukaryota; kingdom Viridiplantae; phylum Chlorophyta; class Chlorophyceae; order Sphaeropleales; family Scenedesmaceae; genus Tetradesmus; species Tetradesmus lagerheimii. The sequence goes on from CADDIJ020000738.1 coordinate 5,262, forward strand.
GTACTGTCATCATCATCACGTTATTAAGTCTAGTGTTTGTTGTGATGCCATAATCTGGTTTTCCTCCATGCCCCCCGCGCTTTTTGTGATGTTTATAGTATAGCTTGCCATAGCATGCCAAACTGCGGCAGTGACACAAACTTGAAGTTGAGCCCTGCCTGACAACAGGTGCACAGGCTGAACTCCCGGTGCATATTATGACATCACGATTCATCACTAGCCGCCTCACCTCTGGAAGCTCCCTCAAAGCTGTCAGCAGGCCAAGGTACCATGCATCCTTGTCCGCCGTTGCTTCAGCTATCACAGCATCATCTTCCAATATCACTGCTGTTTTGCCCTCAGCAGCAATGCGCTCCATACTCGGGTAATGTGACAAGTCCACGGCCACCTTCTGGCGTTGATACTTGTAGCCTTTTGCCCAAAAGATGAGGCGCGCACCGCGCATATACCTGCAGATCGTTCGACGCACATGCCAGGCAGGGATAAGCTAGTGCACCATGTAAGCAGCCTGCTTGAACGTTGAATGTGCTTCAATGGCATACTCAAACATTGCGGCGGCTTGCACTCTCCCTTCATGCTGATTCTCTCACTCTGCATTGCTCTCAATCTGCGCTGCCTGCTGGCGCTATCAGGGTGTGAGTGCAGTTGCTCACTTGATCACATCTGCAATGGGTATGGATGTGTTGGCTGCATCAACAGCATCCACCAGCTCATAGCTCACACCTGCAGATGAGCATCGGCAGCGCAGCGCCAGCAGCACCAGCGGCAGCATTGGATGTGAGGGCCTGCTCGTCAGGTGCAAGTTGCACTGCGTCGGGTGATGGCTGCTGTTCATGCCAGCGCTCTTCTCTGCATGCACTGGTGCAAATTGCGAAACTGCCAGGCCAACAGCTGGCAGCCTGGCCAGTTTCTTGCCCATGATGCTGCAAGCATGGCATGCCCCTCTTGCCCTCCCACATTGGCGCCTGCACATGCCGCGGCAGCTGCTGTACGTCATCCTGTCTTGCAGGACTGTCTTGCAGAAAGCCAACTGCTTTCCGCACCTGCTGCTTCAAGAACCTTGGCAATTGTAGCACGTCGTGCTGTGGCTCTGGCTAGCGATATAACACGCACAGGCAGCGTCTCCCGTAGCTGCTGAGGCGTCATGTTCTGGTGTGTGCTGTCTTTTGGCATGGCGCGCTTTGCTGCCTCAAGCTCCTTCCATTTCTCCTCAGCATCACAAAAGTCGGTGTGCACGTTGCCTCTCAACGCTCCCCTGCAGGACACCATCATGCGTAGGACAAGGGAAGGGTAGTGTTAGCAGCAATAGTAGCAGTGTTACTTTTTCATCAAGCTTAGGGGACACCTTGCTTGCAGGAAGAACATGCACGTCTTGCCTGTGGGGCACAATCATGGCAACCTAAGAGGCAGTAGCATGGCTGCTGGAGATCAGATAATATCACAGTCAGCAGGACATGCATTGAAGTGGTATTAGCCACATGCTTTGATACTTTGCCAAAGTATCACAGTGTGCAATGCCGCTGCGGCAGCTGGCTTGCAGGAACTGATTGCAAATGCTGCACTGCGTAAACAAGGGCACGGGGGAAGGAGTGTCGTGCACACTGCAATGCAGCTGCGGCAGGGCGTGCAGGACAAAAGGCACAGCCAAGCCACAGGCGCCCCATGGTGTGAAGTGGTCCAAGGCAACATGCATGATGCGCTGCACGACCAGCTGCAGCAGCTGTTGGCTGGGGTACATGAGTCTGAGCACACTTGCTATTACCCACCTGAGTTTGTATGATTCTGCTTCACAGGGATGTGCGTTGCTCCCGTGCGTTCCGGGTGCAGCTGAGCTCCCTAGGCATAGCTGAGCACCCATCAGGCAATGCGGTTGCAATGAACACCAGGACTACAGTTGCTTGGGGCAGCACAGGCCTGGCTGCTGCCCGGTTACAGTTTGGCTCCTGATCTTTCATTGCCATCAAGGGCCAGCGCCTATGTCAGGCGCAGATGCTGCAGGGAGTTTGCTGAATTTGCAGGTACTGTTGAGATCTCTCTAGAGTGCTCCAAGTCAGGCTGTTTGCGCAGTCGGATCCCATGGCAGGCTATGCTGCGGTAATTCCATAGCTACCATTGATACCTGGTACTCCAGTGGCTCTTCCTTAAGGTAGGTCGCAGCGTGTTCGCAATCGTTGCAGTGACTTTGAAAGGTTTGAATCAAGACAGGCCGTGCTGCAAAAACCAACATGTTCAGTACCGCGATAAGGCTGTGCACGATGCTGGGATGTGAGCCTCAACTGACCCCCGCAAATCGCCATATCAGTGACTGCCCAACCCTAGCCTGTGCTGCATCTGTCATGTTGGTCCAAGGCTTCGACGCTCACCAGGTATGACCACGGAGACGTCTCTATCAACAACTGTAAGAACAGCCACTTTTACAACAACACGTGCCTCGGCACATGCTGCCCACACACGAGGGCTCAGACGAAATGAGGCAGCAGCACCAGCAGCAGCAGCACCAGTAGCTGCACTAGCTGCAGGGGCAGAAACATACCAGCACAGACGCTCCAGCCTGCACCAGCCACCGCCAGTGATGAAGAAGTCAGCCACTACTGACACTCACAGCAGTTCGACTTTCAGCCATTTCAAATCAGCATGCCAAATGCCTGGTGTTAACACCAGCAGAACCAACATGACATGCAGCACCAAGGCCAAGCAACAAACTCTGTGCTAACACTGGCACCGAGCCAGGGCACACAGTGCACACCGTAACAAAGCGTGTGCTGTACAGTTTTGCAGAAGGCACCACACACCACATGGACACCACATGCACGCAGCACACAGCGATTCCTCTCTACTACAACAAAGCAGTCAAGAAGCGCCGCAGCCAGCTGCAGGCTACAGCGCAGCCTTCGAGAACCACCAAGCCCCACACCCATTCCACCATACACAATACATAATGTACAGCCACATCTCTGAGTAGACTTCTCCAAATACTTTGGCGACTGCTTTCTGCAAGGAATGTCACCCGATGCAAGTCAGAGATGTGCATCCGTGTGGGTGCACTGCACTGCACTGCAGGCGACAGTGCTAACCCCATGGACTGACTACTAGTAGGCACTACATACAACAGCGCCGGCAGCAGCAGCAGCACTGGTGGCAGCAGCACTGGCAGCAGCAGCCGCCGCCGCCGGCTGTTGCACATAACATGCCTGCACAGTGCTGTGCCAGCACCATGCATGCGCCACCCTCAGTTTTGAGTCTCCAGCCATGCTGATGAATGGTCAGGGTGCCTCACAAGTCAATCAAACACTGCATCGAGTAACAACAGAAACACTGCATTGCAACAGATCCATCACAAGGCACCGGTAATAATGACGCATGGCTACTGTGCACCTGATCTCTGTAGCTACAACAGATGCCACAGCGCACGAACCCTGCTCATGCTTTGGCACTGAAGAGCAAACAGCCTCAGCTCGGCTGCTGCACAGCACATTGCACAGCAGGGAACTGCGACAGCTGCTGATCAGCGGCGATGATTGAACACCATGCATACTTGGAGAAAACAAGCATGCCAGCACACAACCAAGCCACTTTGTGTGCGTGCCTCAGCGCAACAACAGCTCAGCGCAGCTGCACCGTAACGAACTGCTACAGCCGCTGACCAGTGCCTGCAGGTGATGGCTATGCATGCCCAAGTGCACCAGCATGCCACAAACAGGCCATAGATGCCAATAAGCAGCAGACACTACGCTGCCACATCCATGCTGCTTGTCGAGTTGGGCTGCTGCTGCTGCTGCTCGGCCTGTGCCAGCTTATTTGCTGCTTGCTTTGCTGCTTTGCCTTGCGGGGAACCGCTGTCGCCGTGGCCGTGGTTGCCTGCTGCTGCTGTGTCGTCAGCAGCATCGGCATCTACAGCGGCATTTGGAGACATATCTACACCAGCAGCAGCACCTGCTGCAGCCGCCTGCACAGCTGCTGCTTTCCTGGGACTTGCCTGCTGCTGCTGCTGCTGCCGCTGCTGCTCTCCCCCTCCTGGACTGTGCTGCTGCTGTTGCTGGCCGGAATCTTTCCGCCTAGTAGGCGACTGCGACTGCTGTTGACTACCGTTGCCAGTGCTACCATTGCCCATGGAGTCCGCTGCCGGATGCTGCTGCTGCTGCTTTTGCGCTTGTTGCTGCTGGCCCTTGCCAGCACTGCTTGCTGCAGCACCCTGCTGCTGCTGTTGATGAGGGCTAACCCCACCATACTGCTGCCTGCTACCATCAATCCCCTTCATACTTTTCGGAGGAGGCTCTGCTGCTGCTGCCTCTGCTTCATCATCATCGTCATCACCGTAAGGCACCAGCATCAAGCCAAGACCGGGCTGCTCTGCTGCTGGTGCTGCTGCTGCATCCCCTGCTGCCTTACCGCCAGCCCTGCTGCTGCCGCCAGCTACACCCCCGCTGACGCTGCCACCTGGCTTAAACAAGCCCTTGATAACAAGCTTCGACCCATCCCCGCTGCCACCAGCCGCTGCAGCAGCACCAGCAGCAGCAGCAGCGTCTGGCCGATCACCACCACCACCTCCCCCATAATCCTCTACAGCATCTTCCGAAAAGTAATCCTCTTCATCCCTATCCATATCGCGAGCATCTCGTCGCAGCCGCCGTCTGCTGTTGTACAGCCGGCCGCCGACAGCACCGCCAGCACCGTCCGGCCCCGCGCCTGCTGCTGCATCGCTGCCGCCGGCTGCTGCTGCTGCAGCTTCCTTGGACTGCTCCCACTTGAGCTGCAGCTGCTTGAAAGTGTCCACGTAAGTAATTTCTGCAAAGCGCTCGCCAAAGTGCTCCACCAAGTACTCGATCAGGGACTGCAGGTGCAAGCAGAAAAGAGACGATATAACGGTGTTATAAAGGTGTTAGATGCAGTTGCCGAGTTGTGGTGCAGTTGACATCAACCTGCAGTGTGGGATGCTCCTGTGGTGTAAGGAAAGACCAAGCGCCTGGCAGACAACATAACACGTATGACAGGCAGTAGGCACACCAGTGTGCAACTGACTACAGCACGACACACAACACAAGACTGCTCCCTCACAAGCCAAGTGTGGGACTTTCGGCTGCACGACACCTTGACCGCCTCTTCCCAATGGAACTGCACCTGCAATAGCATTGTCGCACACCAGGACTGCGCTCTGTCAGATGCATCACCTGTATCAACAAAACAAACACACCCACAACGCGGCTGCTATTTGCAACAAACCCACACCTTGATGTTCTCTGCGGTTGGAACTCGACCAGCTTGAGCAGGTTGTAGCGCTCCCCGTTCCTAACAACAACAAACATAACAGACCCGCAACGCCCCTGCTCTTCGCACCTTGATGTTCTCTTTGCGGATGAACTCCACCAGCTCCAGCACCGCGCTGTTGAGCAGGTTGTAGCGCTCCCCGTTCCTAACAACAACAAACATAACATGCCCACAACGCCCCTGCTCTTCGCACCTTGATGTTCTCTTTGCGGATGAACTCCACCAGCTCCAGCACCGCGCTGTTGAGCAAGTCGTAGCGCTCCCCGTTCGCAGAAGCAACACGACATACCACACCCACACCGCCACTGCTCTTCGCACCTTGATGTTCTCTTTGCGGATGAACTCCACCAGCTCCAGCACCGCGCTGTTGAGCAGGTTGTAGCACTCCCCGTTCCCAACAACAGCAAACATAACATGCCCACAACGCCCCTGCTCTTCGCACCTTGATGTTCTCTTTGCGGATGAACTCCACCAGTTCCAGCACCGCGCTGTTGAGCAAGCCGTAGCGCTCCCCGTTCGTTAAAACAACAACAAACATAACAAACCCATAGCGCCACTGCACTTCGCACCTTTATGTTCTCTTTGCGGATGAACTCCACCAGCTCCAGCACCGCGCTGTTGAGCAGGTTGTAGCGCTCCCCGTTTGCAAAGAACACGCCCATCACAGGGTCGAGCAGATGGTTGCGGATCAAGTGGCGCATGTAGAAGTCGTCCTTGGTGCCTGCACACACAACAGCGCAACCGATAGTGTTACTAGAATTCCGCAGTGGCTCGCAGAGCATGAAGAGCAGCTTGAAGAAATCGCCCTTGGTGCCTGCACATGACAGCACAGCATAACAGCGCAGCAAGTTTTGTCGAAACTGCCGCAGTGGCTCGCAGGACATGATCTCGCCATCGCAACCACCAGCAACAGCCAGTGGCGGCCAGATGGGCAGCCAACGGCAGAACACACAGCACGCCCTCGCTCACTGAAACTACCCGTGCATAAACTTTCTTGACACGAACGCAGCATCGGCCCGACCCAGCTGTGGCGATGCCCAGCAGCGGAGGAGCCGCACGCCGCACGTTGCGCTCACCTATGCATGTGCGCAGGAAGCGCACGCCAGCCACGACCAGCCAGCGCTCCTTTCGCCGCAGCAGCCGCAGCACCTTCTCAACCACGTTCTTCCTGCAAGGCGCAACAATACAACCAGCAGCGCAGTACATCAGGTCACAACAACGTTGCATGCGTGCATAGCGTGCATGCAGGGGCCGGGTGCCCTGCTTGATTTCCAATCAGAGTGCTGCTGATTTCACAACACATCAACGTGAAAAGAAAGAGGCTAAGCACTAGCGAATGGGAGTAGGAGCATACACCTGACAGCGCTGCTTGAAAGCAATGGCAGCAACACGGCAGGGCTGAGCATGCAGAGCTCGCCTGCGACTGCTCTGCTGCAGACGGAGCTGCCAGCTGTGTTGTGGCGCTTCACTGCGTGCGCATGTGCCAGAGCAGTCACATGGCAGACCTGACTAAACCAGGCCTGATAGTGGTTGAAGCCAGGGCAGCGCACTTGCAGCCGCAAGCAATCCAAGAAAGCATACCAACTCCTGAGATTGGCTTGCACACGCATGCAAGCAGCTTGCTTCATCAACGGACTTCACCTCACTCCAGTCTCACGCTCTCACCTGAGCACATGGTACTTTGCCCAGAACGCATGGTGCTGCACACAGAAGCACAGCAAGTCCACGATCAGCCCGATCGTGCTTGCAGGAACTTCTCCTTTGCTGCCGCTGCTGCCTGCAGCCTTGCCAGCCGCTGCTGGCGCTGCCGCACTGCTGCCACCCGCAGGCTTTGCTGCTGCTGCTTTGCTGCTGCTGTTGTTTGCGTTGTCGGCGGCTGCTGCGCTGTCGCTGCCGCCCACTGGCGCTATGAGCTTTTCGATGAAGTCTTTGTAGAAGACTTCCATGAAGTCGTTTTTGTCCAGCGCTCCTTCCATGGTCTCTGACGACAGAAGCAGCACAGCACACACATGAGTGATTAATTAAGCTGGGCATGGTGTGTATTCATCCCAGCAGAGCAACGCACCCGGCAACACCATCAATGGCCAACTGCTGACCCAACCGTAAACAAAGCCAACTGCCAACACACCTGGGTCCACCGACAGCTTGAGCAGCTCTGCTATCTGATCCGGCAGCCCGCTCTGCTCACAAGCTCAAAACATGACAGCAACGCACTCATTAAACAGTCAGCAAGAAGCCAACTGCCAACGCACCTGGGTCCACCAGCAGCTTGAGCAGCTCTGCTATCTGCTCCGGCAGACCAATCTGCTCACTGCCCACAAACTCAATCATGACAGCAACACACCCATCAAACAACCAGCAAAAAGTCACCTGCCAACCCACCTGGGTCCGCCAGCAGCTTAAAAAGCTCTGATACCTGCTCCTGCAGCCCGCTCTGCTTGCTACAAACTCACATGTGCAAGCAACACACCCATCAAACAACAAGCAGCAAAAAGCCGACTGCCAACGCACCTGGGTCCACCAGCAGCTTGAGCAGCTCTGCTATCTGCTCCTGCAGCCCGCTCTGCTCACTGCCCACAAACTTGACCATGCAAGCAACGCACTCATCAAACACCATAGAAAGCCAACTGCTAACCCACCTGGGTCTACCAGCAGCATGAGCAGCTCTGCTATCTGCTCCGACAGCCCACTCTGCTCGCTACCCACAAACTCAATCAAATAAGCAACAGACCCATAAAAACCTTGATAAAGCCAGCTGCGAACCCACCTGGGTCCACCAGCAGCTTGAGCAGCTCTGCTATCTGCTCCGGCAGCCCACTCTGCTCGCTACCCACAAACTCAATCAAATAAGCAACAGACCCATAAAAACCTTGATAAAGCCAGCTGCCAACCCACCTGTGTCCACCAGCAGCTTGAGCAGCTCTGCTATCTGCTCCGGCAGCCCGCTCTGCTCGCTGCCCACAAACTCTTTGACCAAGCAATCCAGCAGCGAATGCCCCGGCTGCGCAGCCAGGACGCTGCGCAGCGGGCTGGGGTCATGCGCGAGTGCTGACAGCAGAATGTCAGTTGCGCGCAACTTCACAGGTGCGCTGCTGCTTTGCAGGATGCGTGTGATGACCTGGCCAGGCGGCACAGCAGCAGCAGGAAGCACAGCAGAAGGCAGCACAGTCATTTGCCAGGCTTCGCAGGTAAACAGGTGTTGAGGCGTTGCTGCTTTGCAGGATGCGTGTGATGACCTGGCCAGGCAGCAGCAGCAGGAGGCACAGCAGAAGGCAGCACAGTCAACGGCAAGGCCCCGCAGGTAACCACATGTGGCCGCTACAGCAGCACGCGTCACACTACCACAGACTGATGCTTGCAGGACAGTGCAGATACAAAGATGTCCACTGGCTACTGGACATCAGGCATGCAGGCAAATACGATCCTCATTAGGCATTTAGGCTCTGCACGCACCTCAAACATGCCCAGCTGCGTCATCTTGTTCCACAGGTTCTGGCGCTGCAGCAGCTGCAGGTGCTTGGCCAGGCTGCAGAACTCCTGCAGGAAGGCCACCAGGTCGTCCCAGTCCGAGTCACCCGGCTGGCGGCTCTTCAGCGCCTCAAACAGCTACAAAAAGAAGCCAGCAGATGAAAATGAAAGAAGGCAGCAGCAGCATCAAGCAAAGAGTTGAGTGGGGCGACAGCGCACGAATGTGTTGAAGCAATGCTGGCGGCTCTTCAGCAGCGCCTCAACAGCTGCGGGGAGAAGCTAGCAGCAGCAGCAGGTTTGGTGAGGCTGCAGAACTCCTGCAGGAAGGCCACCAGGTCGTCCCAGTCCGAGCCGCCCGGCTGGCGGCTCTTCAGTGCCTCAAACAGCTGCGGGGAGATGAAAAGGAGGGGTAGATAAAAAGGCAAGCCAGCAGCAGCAGCAGCAGCAGCAGCAGCAGCAGCAAAAAAAGAGTTTAGTGGGGTGTTGACGCAGAGCACGAGGTATACTGAAGCAATGCTGGCGGCTCTTCAGCGCCTCAAACAGCTGCGGGAAGAAGCAAGCAGCAGCACATTGTGATCAACAAATGAAGAGTTTGGTGAGGCAACACAGGAAACAGAGCACGAGTGTAACGCAGCAATGCTGGCAGCTCTTCCGCGCCTCAAACAGCTGACGAGCATACCACAACGGATTGATGTATACAGACACAAGTCAAAGACAGCCGTGCATGCCTGCAAGCTGACACATACTGGCAAGCAGTGTGCACACTTGCGCATGCTGCTTTTGCCATCCCCCAACTCACCGCTGGCAGGAACTTCTGGTCCTGGTACAGCCCCAGCACCACGTCCACGTTGTTGAACAGCACTGCCTGCAAGCTGACACATGCTGCAAAGCGATAATAACGCATAAACTAGCCCAACTCACCGCTGGCAGGAACTTCTGGTCCTGGTACAGCCCCAGCACCACATCCATTGCCTGCAAGCTGACAAAAGCTGCAAAGCAATGATAACGTTTGCGCATAATGCCACCCCAACTCACCGCTGGCAGGAACTTCTGGTCCTGATACAGCCCCAGCACCAAGTCCACGTTGTTGAACAGCAAGCTGACGCATGCTGCAATGTAGTATGCACGCTTGCACACATCGCTTTGCCCCCCCCGGCGCAACTCACCGCTGGCAGGAACTTCTGGTCCTGATACAGCCCCAGCACCAAGTCCACGTTGTTGAACAGCAAGCTGACGCATGCTGCAATGTAGTATGCACGCTTGCACACATCGCTTTGCCCCCCCCCCCGGCGCAACTCACCGCTGGCAGGAACTTCTGGTCCTGGTACAGCCCCAGCACCACGTCCACGTTGTTGAACAGCATCAGGCTGGACAGCGTGCCGTACGTTGCGTCGTCCAAGCTGCGCGGCAGGATGACGTCCTTAAGGTACTGGATGCGGTACGTCTGGTGGATCTTGCCAAGCACCTCCTGCACAAAATAAAAAAGGAAACAACAGGAAGAAAGAACTCAAACATGAATGCGTGAGGTGCAACTGGGAAGAGTGCAGGATGACATCCTTGAGGTGCTGGATGCGGTACGTCTGGTGGATCTTGCCAAGCACCTCCTGCAGGGAACACAGGAAGAACGAAGACAAACATGGATGCGTGAGGTGCAAGTGGAAAGAGTGCAGGATGACGTCCTTGAGGTACTGGATGCGGTACGTCTGGTGGATCTTGCCAAGCACCTCCTGCAGGAAATAACAACAAACAAATGAATGAATCAGGTCCTTGAGGTACTGGATGCGGTACGTCTGGTGGATCTTGCCTAGCACCTCCTGCAGGCGAAACAGGAAGAAAGAACAAACGACTGAAGTGCAAGAGAAGATAGTGGAGGTACTGGATGCGGTACGTCTGGTGGATCTTGCCAAGCACCTCCTGCAGGGAAAACAGGAAGAACAAACAAAAGCACAGACAAATGAAGTGCAAGGAAAAAAACAGTGGAGACTAGCAGCGAGTGCAGTTGGTGTGTAGGAAGCATCTGTAACAGCTGTCAGCAGTGCTGGAAGGCTTGTGGACTGTTTGAATGCTTCTAGGCTTGTGCGGACTACATCTGCTTGCAGGACCGCAGTTGCTGGTAGCATAGTTGCAGGTAGCTCCAGCTGCTGCTGTTCAGCACTACTCTGCAACAATCTGCTGCAAGCTGGCTCTCATCATCATCACCCCCTTGCGCACCTGGCTGGTGATGGGCACCACCTCCTTGAACACGACAACTGTCTGCTACAAGCTTTCTCTCATCACTAGCAACAATCTGCTGCGCGTTTTCTTTCATAATCAGCAGCCCTCAGCACCGCATGAGGGTGAGAACAGCATGAGTATAAGCGGCTTCTTGCGCACCTGGCTGGTGATGGGCACCACTTCCTTGAACACGACAGCTGTCTGCTACGAGCTTGCTTACATCACTAACAACGATCTGCTGCAAGCTTGCTTTCATATTCAGCACCCCCCAGCAGCCCCTGCGCACCTGGCTGGTGATGGGCACCACCTCCTTGAACACGAGAGCTGTCTGCTACAAGCCTGCTTTCATAATCAGCAACCACCTGCTGCAAGCTTGCTTTCGTCACCGGCAGCCCTCAGCAGCCCTAGAGGGTAAGAACAGCAAGGAGTATAAGCGGCTTCTTGCGCACCTGGCTGGTGATGGGCACCATCTGCTTGAACACGACAACTGTCTGCTACAAGCTTGCTTTCATCAATAGCAACGACCTGCTGCACGCTTGCTTTCATCATCAGCAGCCCTCAGCACCGCATGAGGGTGAGAACAGCATGAGTATAAGCGGCTTCTTGCGCACCTGGCTGGTGATGGGCACCACCTCCTTGAACACAACTGCTGTCTGCTACAGGCTTGCTTTATCATCAGCAATGACCTGCTGCAAGCTTGCTTTCAACATCATCACCCCCTACGCACCTGGCTGGTGATGGGCACCACCTCCTTGAACACGACTGCTGTCTGCAGGAAGGTGCGGTGCTGCTGCGGCGTCTGCAGGTCTGGGTCGTACTCCAGGCAGCCGATGACGCCCATCACGTGCTCCTCCTTCAGCAGCTCATCCAGCAGCTGCAAGGGATGCAGCATGAGATGCATGATCGAGTGAATGAGCTACGCATGGTGTGTTCACACTGAACACCAACGTATCCCAAGGGAGGGTGTGTGTGAAGATGAGGAAACCCCATGCGCCTGCTACCATCTGCGATACAGCATTCGTGTACACCATGCAGTTCAGCTGCAGATGATACAGTACCAGCGTGCTTGCACCTTGCAGCGACACCAGCCGAACTGCGCTCCGATGCACATAACCACCCGGCTGCGTCTGTGTGTCCAGCCGTGCCACGCAATGTCAACTGCCACTGCCTGTGCTGACCAAGCAACTGCTGCTGCCGGTGCTGCCGTTCTGCACAGCCGTGTGGTGCCCCACGCATCCATGGTGTGCCTCCTGCACATGGTCTGACCCTACGTGTGTGCACTGTGCTGTGCTGTTGGCGTGGATGCACTGCTGTGTTTCACCTGCTGTGCGTGCTGCAGCAGCGGCAGCCGCAGCGCAGCTTGCACGATCTGTGTGGCTGCAAGGATGCAACCGCACGCACCTGCGTGTCATTGAGCATGTTGATGCTGCTCTACTGCTGCATGTGCTGCTTTGCTGCTGCCTGTGCTGCCGTCCTGTCCAGCCGGCTGTTCACACGCACGCACCTGCGTGTCGTTGAGCATGATGATGCTGCTCTACTGCTGCATGTGCTGCTTTGCTGCTGCCTGTGCTGCCGTTCTATCCAGCCCTCTGTTCAAAAACACGCACCTGTGTGTCGTTGAGCATGATGATGCTACGCATGAGCCTGAACATGTGGTGCAGGCTGGGCGTGTCCTCCAGGTCCTCACATTGCTGCGGTCGCAGTTGCAGCAAACAAGGCAGCAAAACAACGAGGATTGCGTCAGTATGCTAGCTAGCTTGTGGGTTGATGAATACAACAGGCCAACCTTGGTAAGTATCGTCGCAGCTGCTGCTGATGAAACAGGCTGCTCTTTTCCCGTAAGCAAATAGCTTGCGGCGTCTTGAGGCAAAAACAGGTATCAGCATGCTGCTGCTTCTTTGCAGGGCTTCATGCCAGTGCTGAGATTGCTGCTGTGCTACTCTTCTGCCAGCATTGCTTCCTCTGCTGCTGTCCCATCATACATATTCAGCTTCTGCTGCCTGCAGGCAACCTATGCCACTGCTAAACAACAGCTTCTGCTGCTTGCAGGACACCATTACTGCTGCTCACAGCCCTCACATGCTGCTAGCATCACACTTCCGCTGCTTCTTGCAACGCCTGGACGCTGCTGCGTGCAGGACGTGCCAACTGCCAGCTTTAAACACCCCTCCGCAGCTCATTGCAGCCCCCATGGCAACACATGTCTGTCATGTGCCGCTGATTGCATCAACCCTCTGCTGCTGATTGCACAACTTTCCACACTGCTGCTTGCAGGCGATGTCAACTCCCTGCTTTGACCGAACCTGCGGTGATCCTTGCAATCCCTTTGCAATATCTGTTTGCCGCTGCTTGCATCAGCCCTCTGCTGCAGGTTGTGCTGGTTGCGCAACTTTCCGCACTGCTGCTTGCAGGACATGCCAACTGCCTGCTTTGACCAACCCTCTGCTGCTCCTTGCAGCCCCCTGCTGTGACCACCCCTCTGCTGCTGGTTGTGCTGGTTGCGCAACTTTGCGCGCTGTTGCTTGCAGGACGTGCTGCTCACCCTGAAGATATCCAGCAGCTTGCGCAGGTAGTTGGGCATCATGAGCAGCTGCGCCACACGCTCGCGCTGCATCGGCGGCACATGCGCCAGCACCTGCAGCAGTGAGGACAAAGCATACATGCATACAGTGGAACGGTAACCACAAGGTTATAGACTCCAGGATGCTACATGACTGACTCGTGAAACACAGTGCACTTCCTCGCACAGCATCTCGGTGTTGCTGCTAGCTGTTGCGCTGTCCTGCAAGCTGTAACTGCTGCTGTGGTCACTGGTACATGATACTCTATGCATGTGCCGTCCCTGCTGTCTGTGCCGTCCCTGCTGTATGCCTCTTTCAGATTCAACACAACCCCTGCAAGCTTTGCCGCTGCGTTTGCACCCGCATCTGCCGGTATCTGCCGTACCTTTGCTATCTCCTCCAGGTTTGCCATCTCAGCTGCTGGCAGTTCAATGTGACCAGCACCTGCCATGCCTGCCACATCATGATGTAGGTAGTCACCTGCAGCAGCAGCGCACACACACACAGTCGACAACACGACAACATGAGCCCGTAACTACTGCCGCCAGCGTATGCAAAGGTCTGTCCAGCACTCGCTGCCCAACTGCCATCAGCTGCATGCGGACCCCCTTGATCACGGCAACGCAACACCGCAAGAAGCATCTGCGGCCGGCACACGCCAAACACAACACATTCCCAGCCTGACTACTGCAGCCCAACAAGCTGGTGCTCTACTGCAGCTCCCATGCCAGCAGCATCAGTATCATGCTGCTTTGCTGAAGCTTGAAAGCTGCAGTTGCTGCTGTAGCTCTGCCATCATGCTGCTGATTGTGCTGCTGCCGTTACTGCTGCTGCTGGCTGCGTTTGCAGTGCTGCACGCACCATCCAAATGCCCCACTGGCCCATCAAACTCATCGATCACCCGCCGCCGGTGATCTACACAGCAGCAGAAGTGCACAAGGAGCCACGTTCACTACTCTGAATGGCTGCCTTGGAATCACATTTCATTCCACAGCCACAGGCGTGGCATTCGCTTGAGTTGCAGGTTTGCTCACACAGCTTAGCACAGAGCTGACAGAGCGGGATGAGCTTTCATCAAATACGCTGTCTGCGGCATGCTGCAAGTGCGTTGCTTCATGCCAGCACCAACAGGACATGCAGGACTGGTACTAATAACGCATGTTGTTACGACACACTAGAAGCAGTAACAGAGGCATGTGCTACTGCTGCTGCTGCAATGCGTTGTTCCGACACAAACAGGCTCACCTGGGTGCTTTGGATCTGCATCAGACTGCACGCTGACGATACGCTGCCTGCGATCACAAAAGCAGGAGTCAGAAGAGGCTGTTGCAGCACCCACAACCTGCGAAGGCAGATGACTGACAGCCGCAGCTGCTGCTGCTGCTCACCAGATGGCATTGCAGCCTTGCCCTTCCTGAAAGCTGAGCGCCACATCCGTGCCAATGTCTGGATCAGTCCATGTGATGATGGTCTCGTCTGCGAGGAAGCAGCCATGAACGTCAGTGCTGCCCAAGGGTCTAGCACAAGAACCAGCATACACACCTGTGCCACGCCTGGTCACGCAACGCACCTTGCCGGTTGTAAATGTCCTCGTGCAAGATCCGGTGCACCATGAGCATCTTCTGCGTGTCTTCTCCGATCACAACCAGGCCGACAGAGTTGGAGGCATGGTTTGCAAACTCCATGGGGCCAATGCTCACTAGCCCGGTCCCCTTATCATCCCATCCTCCAGTTTCGTTTAGTTTATACAGCTTTACTCTATGCAGCCCGGGCGGTTGCCCAGCGGAACTCTGCTGGGGCTGCATTGTTCTGCTGCTAGTTCAAGCTGCCCGCCCGCCCTCACATGCCCAAAGAAGACATTAGATGTTACAAAGCTGCCGTGCCAGGCAATCAGACGCGCGGCACTCCACTACGCTTACTGCTGCCCTGTGCAGTGCTACTATTCAACGGGCACATACGCGCTTTCAAACTGAGTGAGCTTCTCGCGGGCACGGAGCCGTGAACACGTACAGGACTAGCAAACAGTTGCAACCCCACAGCAGCAGTACCATGTGGCCAGCTCAGATGTTACATATCAAACCGCTGGGGTACACGTATGGTATTGACACTGCTGCTGCCGGGGTGGCATGATCTCCGGTTGCTGCTGCATGTTCATTCAAGTTAAGATGTTGCTTCTGCAATGTCACTTGCTGCACTAATGGCACAGTTCAGGCCATGCAGGACTGCTGAGCAGCTGCTACACTACCAGCTTTCGTCACAACAGGCAGAGCCCCCGGGCCCACAGTATAGTTGACGCAGGTTGCCTGGCGCGCAGCGGGTCATGCAGCCAACAGATCACGGCGTGCTGGCAATGGTAAGGTCAACACCACAACTGCTGAGTGCCACGTCAGTTGTTTGGCACAACTGAGTGCGCAGCAGACACGCTGAACTGTTGCTGACACGCCACATTGCAACTGTTGCTGTGCAACCTCCAGTGCAGCGTAGCAGCAGCAGATGCTTTCTATGTCACGCCTCAGGACAGAGGCTGCTGACAGCAACTAGGCTCCTCCTTGATCACACAGCGCCAACCGTCACCGTGGCACTGTGACAGTCGTATGCCAGTCGAGCTGACGTATTAGCCATTAGCAGGATCAGGCTTCATGGTTTACGCCTCACGTGACGGATCGAACTTCCGTTGAACACTTTTGGTTGGTCAAAAGGATCAACAAACATGCATTCGTGGGGCTTTTGAGTGGCCGTTAGAGCTTCAGACACACCTCTGCTTGATGCTGCTGTTGCTGCTCTGCATTCGCTCCTGCCTGCTTCAACCTCGTTGAATCCAACACAACTATGTCGCTGCTGCGCAGCGAAGCAACGCTGCCAGGCGCACTAGGTGCGCGCAGATCAAGTTGACCAACACAACACGCAGGTCACACGTTCAACAGCATCAACCGAGCGTGGCAGCGCATGGCCGCCTTGTTAACACATGAAAAGGGGTAAATGCAACAACAGCAAGCAACAGAGGGCACACCATGGCTGCTGTCACACAGCATCGCAGTTGGGGCCTGCACATGACTACCTCAAAGCACTTTGCCACTGCTGCTTCACAGTCAGCTGCTCATACAAGATACCTGCTGTGTTTGCTGCTGTGCAGTCTGGTCTACACTAGCAGCAGATGCCACAAGTCGCTTGGATGTGGCGGCAGCAACAACACGCACAGCCAAGGCGCTGCCAGCTGTTGCCTCTCTGCTTGAGAAGCAGATCACTGTTCTCAGCCATGGTCAACTCACAGAAGCAGTTCGAGTAGCTGATATCTTTGACCCTGCCGCTCTTGTCGCCTTCAAGCGGCTGGTGGAGCGATGCAGGGTGACTGGCACAGACTGCTGGGAGCTGCTGTGGTGTGGCAGGACAGCTGGCTGGGAGCAGTGCATGACCAAGTCCTTCGCTGCAGGAGTCAGTCTGAATCTGGAGGAGTCAACAATCAAACAAATGGTACAGCATTTTGTGGACAGTCCACCTCATGCCCTTCTACGCCCTGTTTGTATACAGTGGTCCCCCAAGGTCCCATGGCGACCTTGGTCCCACAGCCAGGTGGTTTGTTGTGGCATACGTTTTGAGCGTATTGATTTACCACTTCCCCGGGCTATGGGGGCGCAGCCCCCCGTTTTACCAGCGGCTTCGGGCGCTGGGGTGGTTGCCCACCAACGTGATAGGGACGCCATTTCTTTAAGTGGTTGTCATTTTTAGCATGTGGGCATTGCTGTCCACTTTTACGTGCTGATGGGTGTAAAGTGCTGGGCCCTGCTGTCTCTGCAGCCCTCCCTTCCAACTGTAGTGCTGCTGGTGTTGATGTGTTGATTGCCATGCCCCCATTTCTGCTGCACCACGCAGCAAGCAGATGCTGGCCAACAAGGCTGCTGGTAAGGCCAACTGGTTTCACCCGGGCTCGCTGTGCTCAGGCAAGCGCTACGCCCACAACTCTGCCTGCATGCGGGCTGTCCAGAGCGCTAGGGGCATGCTGGCTTGCGCCTGGCACATCGCCACAGGCGGCAGGCAGGCCGAGGCCTTCCGCTTCCGCGGCACAGACACCTGCGTTGAAGGCATCTGCGAAGACAGCGAGCCGCTTGTGTGGTGCCTGGGGCTGGCTGGCGCAGACGTGCTTGGCGCGTTCCACCAAGCAGAGGGAACAGGCTTTGGTATGATCAACTGGCACGCCAAGGTGAGATACAACTTGTTACACCCAGCAGCACGTAACAGTGGTCCCCACACTCGCCACATACTCGCCACATACTCGCCCACTCGCCCCATGCTCGCCCTTTACCCGCCCTTTTGTTTGTCGTAGTGAAGAGGAGACGAGAAAAATCACTGACCCAACCGTTGGGTCTTCAGGCTGGAGACACTGTCCAGGGCCTGGCAGGCAGGTTTGAAACCATGGCAGATTTCAGTCTGATTTGGGCACTTGAAACTTTGCAAATTTATATCTAAAGCCACTATGACCTGATGTATCTCAAATTACATTTGTATGCCTTGCTTATCCCCCAGAATGTGTGAAGTCATGCAGTGAACAATCAATATGGGCTTGTGGTTCACCTATGGTAACCAAAGCAGCAACCACACCAAAAAGTGAACCATTGCTCCTATATACACGAACAGCGCCCACGTGCAGAACACGACTGTAGTATCCACAGCCCGCCTGCAGATACACTGTCACATCCACTCTATGGCTGCATCGTGCACTAGCGTGGCTGCAGAATGCATAATTAAAGATTGTCTATACAATGCACACAGATATGTACAATCTAGGATCCAGAGGGGGAGAGAGGAGTATCTGAAGGAGTCACCAGATAAACAAGAACTTAGGAACCGACACCTTGAACTTTACATAACATAGTATTGCTGATTGGATTTTTATTCGTTGCTGGTGGCGCCCCAGAGGCTCATGTATATGTGCAAAAGGCTCTGTTAAGGTAGGGCCCGCACGCTGGCAGCTCTATTGTTGATTGCATGCAGCTCAATGTCGCTCACCTATACCAAAATAGTCTCAACTAGGCATGGATGGGCGAGGTAGCCAGCTGTGATTTTGGTAGCTGCAGGAAGCATGTGTGTATGGTGGCTGTGCGTCCTACTGCTGGCGTCCGGGCTGACATGTAGTTGTCATTGCTACCACCTGCAGGAAACTGGAAATGTTGGTTGGCATTTACCACGGGTGTCTTGGGGACAAAGTGTCTGAGTACTTGTTGCAGGGTTTGAAGATGAGGCAGCCGCCACACCTTTACATCCCAAACTGCATAAAATGGCCAGTTTGGATGGTCCTATTGTAGGCAGGCCAATAGCTGCCTGTCACTCTTGGGTCACAACGTGTGTCAGTGTTTGGTTGGCAGACGAACTAAATAGTGTGCTGCATGAATATGATACAGTACTTAGAGATAGGACGCAGTTGGTCAGGGAGATAGATGGGCTCCGCAAGGATGGATGGATGGATGGCTCCTGACTTTTGATGTGGAGTCATTGTACCCACATGTTGACCACGGTGGGTGCATTGCTGCATGTGCAGCAGCAGTTCATGGCACTGGCATGCGCCGTGCAATGGTTGCAGAGCTCCTAGAGTTTGTGCTGAAGAACAATGTAGTTACTGTGCAAGGCAAATACTACAGGCAGATTGTTGGGGGTGCAATGGGCACCAACTGCATGCCGCCAGCAGCGCAGCTCTACCTGGCCAGGGAGTGGGAAGGTGTTGCCAAGCAACGCTTGGGCAGCGACTTCCCCTCTCTGTTTAAGCGTTATATCGATGATGGATTTGTGGTTTTTGAGGGCAGCGAGCAGAAACTGCTTGCTTTCATCAGTTTGCTCAACACATTGTTGCCAAACATAAAGATCGCACACAGCTACAGCCAGTTTGAAGTAGATTTTCTCGACTTGGTTGTTCATAAGTGTATGGAGGATGTCTGCGATGCAGATGGCAGAGTGCGTATCAAAGTGCGCACACACCAAAAGGTACTGAACAAGTACCTTTACATCCCACATTACTCTTTCCATCCACCTAGTGTGTTTAGGAGCTTCATCAATGCAGAGTTGATTCGGAATGTTGTCACTAACAGTGACGAACACTGGTTTGACTGCATGGTGCGCAAATTTGTGCACCGGCTACGCCAGAGGGGTTACCCTCAGCGTCTGCTAGCCAGCATCACCAACCGAGTGTCGTTTTCATTGCGGCACAGGTACCTGTCTGTGAGCAATAGCAGCACAGCTGCAACTGCAAACAACAAGCCTGTCATGGTGGTGCCGTATGCACAACTCATACCTGAGCTGCGGCTGCAACAGTTGCTGCGGGGTGCATATGATATTGGCGGTGGAGATCTGCATGCTGAGGTTTCAGAGAGACCGATTGTTGCATTCACAAAAGGCAGGAACCTGGGGTCATTCTTAGTAAAGGCCAGTCACTGACTGGCCGTTTTTGGGTGAGGGCACTGGCCATGTTGCCAGTGGCTCTCACCCTGTGTTCATCATCAAGACCTCATGGTTTGCTTTTGCAGTGCAGTATTGTACAGGGTTCGAGCCACTGGCAACATGGCCAGTGACCTCACCCAAAACCTGCACCCTGTTGCTGTGTGCTTCTGATGGCGAGTATTTGTTGATTCTGTCCGTGTTCACAGGATTGAAGCCTGATGAAGGGTGAAGAGCCCGAAACGCGTCGCTTTCCATGTAATACGACAAAACAGAGTCAACAATAGTCTGAACTTGTCTCAACAGTAGCTGTAGCCAGTCGCATTACGCTATTGCTTTTCAAATTGGATCGTTTTCTTGAAACTACATAGTTGAATTGTTTCTTTTGTTACACGCACAGCACTCTCAGGGGTTTAGTCCCCTGTCTGTTTTGTGATAGGCTTCACTGATGGCTATTGTAGCTATTGGCTGCAAGGGTTTGCTGCAGTCATGGTCACTAGGACTACTGGTATTAGTAGGCTTGTGTTGAAACCCCCTCGCCTACATTGGTCTAGGTTCAAGGTAAAGACGCGTGTATTGGATTGGTTGAGTGCTTGTAGACGGTCTGGATATGCCACTTCAACACACCATGTGCATTGGCTGGCACGCCAACAAGCTGTCATTGGGAAACTGGGGGAGTTTTGCAAGTGCACATTGGAGGTTTTGGGGGGTACATCTGAACAATTGCTGGTGTGAGAGCTGTAGTTTAAATCAACTGGCAAAGGGCTAAATTTTTAGTTGTAATGCTTCAACTGGCAAGCGTTGGTCGAGCCAATACCAGGCTCATTGGGCATAGAAACAGCATGTTCCTTTCAGCATGGGATTACAGTAAAACTTCAGCCCGCACGAGCACTCATATTTTTATGCCTTTTCACTAGCAAGCAGCGGGTACTGTATGTATCGCCCCATTGCCCCACTTGCATTTTGCTCCAGTCACAATGCCATTGTCAATCATTGAGTCATGATGATTGCCGGGCTGGTTTTGACAGGCACCGCATGTTCATCAGACACTGTACTTCAACACTGCAGCATGATATAGTTTCAGCTGAAACTGCAGCCACTTTCAACATAGAGACAACTTTAGATATATCCTGGCATAGTATATACTGGCAGCCATGGTGTGCCCTCTGTTGCTTGCTGTTGTTGCATTTACCCCTTTTCATGTGTTAACAAGGCGGCCATGCGCTGCCACGCTCGGTTGATGCTGTTGAACGTGTGACCTGCGTGTTGTGTTGGTCAACTTGCAAGTTGTTGTGTTGGTCAATTGATCTGCGCGCACCTAGTGCGCCTGGCAGCGTTGCTCTCAGCTACCACTGTAACGACTGAGGAACGTAGGGAAGCGTAAAGAGAAGAATATAATTGTTTTGTATGTTAAGCCCGTGGGGATCACTCTCAGATACAGAGTACCGAGTACTCAATACCACCCCCTCCTACATTGCAGGGCCTATGTAGTTCTCCTGGCTAAGGACTACTAGTCCTTGACGGCGTTACTTGATTAACGTTGATCCGTCTCCGACATCCTTAGTCGAACCCTCCAAGGACTTGGACCAGCCAAGTCCTTGGCCAACAGGGCCTAGGTCATAACCGTCTGACCAAGGCTAGCACGGCACGGCTCTCACAGAGACCCTACAGCATATTCTATACTGTGCCGTTACATACCTCCCCCCTTAGATAGATTGACTGCCCTCAGTCAACACCAGAGGATGTAACGCATATGTATTATATAAACATATATGGCCAAAACTGCTACAGCTCACAGCTGCACAGTAGGGGTCGTCACCAGAATCACTCCTCAAACTACAACCAGGTTGCAGGGAGTTCAGCGTAGCACCCTTGAGGATAGATTACGCAACAGGCATCGCTCCCCCAGTTGTAGTACAGCACCGAGATGCATGATTCCAGTTAAGAGTGTGAGCAGTATGCTCAGTGACACCAGTCACTACACTCATTGGGTCTTTAGTTGCAGCAGCGACATAGTTGTGTTGGATTCAACGAGGTTGAAGCAGGCAGGAGCGAATGCAGAGCAGCAACAGCAGCATCAAGCAGAGGTGTGTCTGAAGCTCTGACGGCCACTCAAAAGCCCCACGAATGCATGTTTGTTGATCCTTTTGACCAACCAAAGGTGTTCAACGGAAGTTCGATCCGTCACGTGAGGCGTAAACCATGAAGCCTGATCCTGCTAATGGCTAATACCCATGCGAGAAGAGACGGGATGTTCCAAAATACTGTTTTTCAGTCCTTCTCGAGCTGTTCAATACTTTGTTATATAAATAGAAAGATATACACAAGGCCCTTCAGGGCTCAGAGTTCGTCTGCAGCCCAGAAAGGCAGCCATTGCTGTGGACTGCCCTCCCAGACAGGTCTCAGCAATAACAACACGACCGGTATCATGTAATAAGTTGTTGTGTGCAAGTTGCGCTTGCGTGCACCGTGCGCCTTGGTTACAGCATACTGTAATTCCCTAAAGTGCACTCTCAGCACACCATATAAGGAAGAAGCTCTATGAGGTGTGATGAAACATGAATGTAATCATTTAAAATCCTTCCTCATACAGTTTGGCAGCGGTTGAGCACCCGGTGATCACCTGGTGGATCGTTTGGTCTACCGTTGGGTTAACCCACTGTGAAATTGTATAATGCACACAACAGCATTTATGCAGTTGCAGGGCAATTGCAATTGTGTAAATGAGTCACTTACGCATCTAATACAATTGCGCAGACGGTCCGAGAGGCTTTCTGTGCGACTGTCGCACTTTAGGGACAACATCCCGTCTCTTCTCGCATGGGTGTGTGCTGCTGTGATCTGTGGACTAGCGGTACGCATTACAACTTCCACTGCAGCCAGACACCTTACCAAGCACCAGCAAACATAAACACTACCTAGCTGAGCTGGGTGCGTTTGCTGCAGGCTTCTGTGCCACAAGAGTGAACAGCTTAGGCAGCCCTGCATCAGCCAGCTTCACTCCTGGCTCCTCTTCTAGCACCTGCAGCACCAGCCCTGCAGCAACAACACTGCTCACAACCTCCCCAAGTGTCCACTGCCGCAGCTGCACCCTGCCTGCTGCTGCACTGCCAGCGGCCGCACCATCGCTGCTGCTGCCGGTGCTGGTGTTGTACTTGCTGTATGCAACTTGGCTGTCCACCAGTGCCTGCAGGAGCAGCAGCAGCAGCAGCAATAAGTTGCACTGCAGTGGATCAGCATCATGCTGTGTTGATGTGTTGTTGCATGCTTGCGGTCATCAATCAGCTGCAGGTGATGCATGCGCAGCCTGGGTTAATTTCTGTGCGCTGAACAATGCTGACAGTGGGGCACAAGCTAGCTAGCAGTTGAAGATCATCAGCCAGATGTGCAAGTGCGCTGATAAAAAGGATTTGTTTCTGATGACGATGACACGGCACTTTGCCAGCGCTGGAAATGGGAACATTTGTGTCCTTGTTTTTGATGATGATGGCACGCACAGCTCTGTGTTTCAGCTCTCTGCTGGCACGCACAGCTCTGTGCTTCAGCCGCTGAAGAGAGTCTCTGCTGGCAGCACAGTGCACCCCTCATCTGTGAAAAGTAGTCACCAGCGACCTTGTACGTTTTGCCATTTGAACTGATGAGCCTGGTGGACACTGGGTGGCGCTGGCACAGCAGCGAGCCGGCGGCACCCTACTTTCACCTCGAAACACTGTATGTTCAAAGCCCAACCCTTACACGGCTTGCTCACCTGTGAAAAGTAGTCGCCAGCCACCTTGTGCTTCTTGCCCTTGGAGCTGATAATTCTAGTAGTCACTGGGTGGAACTCACGCAGCAGCAAGCGGCCCCCTACTCTCGCTTTTGAACACTGTATGTTCAAAACCCAACCCTTACACGGCTTGCTCACCTCTGAAAAGTAGTCGCCAGCCACCTTGTGCTTCTTGCCCTTGGAGCTGATAATTCTAGTAGTCACTGGGTGGAACTCACGCAGCAGCAAGCGGCCCCCTACTCTCACTTTTGAACACTGTATGTTCAAAACCCAACCCTTACACGGCTTGCTCACCTGTGAAAAGTAGTCGCCAGACACCTTGTGCTTCTTGCCCTTGGAGCTGATAATTCTAGTAGTCACTGGGTGGAACTCACGCAGCAGCAAGCGACCCCCTACTCTCACTTTTGAACACTGTATGTTCAAAACCCAACCCTTACATGGCTTGCAAGCGCTCACCTGTGAAAAGTAGTCGCCAGCCACCTTGTGCTTCTTGCCCTTTGAGCTGATGAGCTTAGTGGACACTGGGTGGCGCAAGCTGGCCCCTACCCTCGCTTACGAACACTCTATTGCCAAATATCCCCCGTACACGGCCCGTGTGTGCGCAAGATGCGCACCTGCAAAAAGTAGTCACCAGCCACTTTGTGTTTCTTGCCCTTCGAACTGATGAGCTTTGTGGACACTGGGTGGAACTCACGCAGCAGCAGGCGCCCGCCAGGCTGCAGCAGCTGCTGAACCTTGGAAAAGAGCGGCAGCAGGTCCACGAAGTAATGCAGCACACCCAGCTCCAGCAGCACAACATCGTACTGCCCTGCATGTAGCATTACAAGGCGGTACATCATGAGGTACAAAGTGTGTCAGAGTAGCGCTGTGCCTTTTGCCTCCGAGGCAGTATGCGTACGCCACACCACATGATGCATCATGAATGACATGTCATCTCATTCACGCAATTTTGCGCTATGCCACACCTCTACACCTGCACTATGCCACACACAATGCACTCACAGAAACCTTGCAGGCCCACACTTCAGCCTACTGCTGCTGCCAGCGGCACTGCCACTCACCTGCATGCTCACTCTCAGGCAGCTGCTGCACATCTGCCACCACTGGCCAGCTATGCATGATCTCAACAGCTGCGCTATACCACACGCTGCGCACTCACAGCACCATTGCGGGCCCACACTTTAGCCTGCTGCTGCTGCCAGCTGCACTGCCGCTCACCATCAGCTCACTCTCAGGCAGCTGCAGCACATCTGACACCACTGGCTAGCTATGCAACACCTCAACAACTGCGCTATGCCACACCCGACGCACTCACAGCACCATTGCAGGCCCAACCTTCAGCCTATTGCTGTTCCCAGCTGTACTGGGCCTCACCGCCATGCTCACTCTCAGGCAGCTGCAGCACATCCATCACCACTGGCCAGCAGTACAGAACCTCAACAGCTGCACTGTGCCACACGCGACGCACTCACAGCACCATTGCAGGCCCACACTTCAGCCTACTGCTGCTGCCAGACGCACTGCCACTCACCTGCATGCTCACTCTCAGGCAGCTGCAGCACATCTGACACCACTGGCTAGCTATGCAAAACCTCAACAGCTGTGCTATGCCACATGCCACACACTTCAGCCAACTGCTGCTGCAAGGACCTAACCTGCATGCTCACTCTCAAGCAGCTGCAGCACATCTGACACCACGAACTGCACATCCACGCCAGCAGCTGCACTAACCCACCCGCCACGCACTCAGAGCACCATTGCAGGCCCACACTCAACCAACTGCTGCTGCCAGCTGCACTGGGCCTCACCGCCATGCTCACTCTCAGGCAGCTGCAGCACATCTGACACCACTGGCCAGCAGTACAGAACCTCAACAGCTGCGCTATGCCACACGCAACGCACTCACAACACCATCGCAGGCCCACACTTCAACCAATTGCTGCTGCCAGCTGCACTGCCACTCACCTGCATGCTCGCTTTCACGCAGCTGCAGCACATCCGGCACCACTGCTCAGCTATGCAAAATCTCAACAGCTGCGCTATGCCACATGTGACACACTTCAGCCAACTGCTGCTGCCAAGAGCTCACCAGCATGCTCACTCTCAGGCAGCTGCAGCACATCTGACACCCCACTGGTAAGCTAGGCAAAACCTCATCAGCTGCGCTATGCTACATGCTGCGTACTCACATCACCATTGCAGGCCCACACTGTAGCCAACTGCTGCTGCCAGCTGCACTGCCACTCACCAGCATGCCCGCTTTCACGCAGCTGCAGCACATCTGACACCACTGGTCAGCAGTACACAAACCTCAACAGCTGCGCTATGCCACACACGGCGCACTCACAGCACCATTGCAGGCCCACACTGCTGCTGCCAGCTGCACTGCCACTCACCTGCATGTTCACTATCAGGCAGCTGCAGCACGTCGCACACCACTGCTCAGCTATGCAAACCCTCCACAGCTGCACTATGCCACATGCCACAGACTTCAGCCAACTGCTGCTGCCAGGAACTCACCTGCATGCTCTCTCTCAGGCAGCTGCAGCACATCCGACACCACTGGTCAGCAGTGCAACATGTTGTACACCTCAAAAGCTGCGTTATGCTGCACGCTGCGCACTCACATCACCATTGCAGGCCCACACTCAACCAATGCTGCTGCCAGCCGCACTGCCACTCACCGGCATGCTCACTTTCCGGCAGCTGTAGCACATCCGACACCACGAACCGCACATCCACGCCAGCAGCTGCAGCCAAGTGCTGCCCATACTGTGCATTAGACGGTGAGATGTCCACGCATGTTGCGGACGCTCCCATTAGTGCTGCTGCTACTGCTTTGACACCATGTGAGCCCATCAGGTTAATCAACCTGAGCCCTGAAAAGTGCACACACAGAGCAACAGCAGCAAGTTCAACTTGTTTGGCATGCAAAAAGGCTTCAAAGGTCCACAGCATCAAAACATAGCTAGAAAACCAGATGCGAGGAGGTTGTCGGGAGGTGCTGCTGCTTGCAGGACTGTTCCCTCGGTGAAGCAGTACCTTGCTTCATAATATAACCCCGCCATCCGCTTGTGCCGCAGACCTCTAAGCATGCATGTACAATACACCATCTGCCAGCTTCTTTCCAAGCATCTCCTTCCAGCAATCAGCCCTATACAACAGTTCCTGCTGCTGGAGCTGCAAATTCAGTGCTGCAACCCCATACAAAGTTCCTGCTGCTGCAGCTGCAAATTCAGTGCTGCAACCCGATACAAAGTTCCTGCTGCTGCAGCTGCAAATTCAGTGCTGCAACCAACCTGCCATGTGTTCTGGTAAGTGCCTGCGCAGCTGCTGCCCCAGTCGCAGCGCTGGGTCCTGCTGCACCCAAGCTGCTGCTTCAGCAGGACTGCCAACCTTATTGAGCCAGGCATCCCCTGCCTCTGCCCGCGCCCACACCTGCAGCACCAAAAGAGCCAGTAGTACGTATCGTAGTTGCTTGTTTCTGCGCATGTGGCATTGTACGTAGCCACAAGCGGTTGCAGCTGTTTATTGTGTGTTTTGTACGCGGGGTTTAGAATGACAATCATCAAAAATAATAAGCCACAAGTGGTTGAGGTGCTGCCAGTGCTGCTTGCAGCACAGCACAGAACATCTTGATCTTGCATGCGATTCACCACTGAATGATGGCCAACCAACTGCAACTGCAACGGCACAGCGGCAAGCCTTCAAGCATGACTTATGCCATAGTAAGTCATATCTCTGCTTACCTGAGCGTTTGCATGTGTCAGCTCTGCTTGCAGTTGCTGCAAGCGCGCGTTCACGCATGCCACCAAGTCTGGCGCTGCTTCTCTGCTGCTGCGTACAGACAGCAGCGATTCACACCATAGCTGCCTGCCGCTACCTCCCTCCCTGTTGTGCTGCGACGTTAGCTTCTGCTGCTGCTGCTGCTCTACGGCTACTCTGCTAGGGTTCATTTGCAGTACTGTATTGAGCTCGCAAGAAACTTGTACTGCCTGATCATCAATGCTGGCTATGAAGAATTGGCCGCCTGGGCAACACATGATGGGCCCAGGCTGCTTCAGCAGCTGTCCTGCAAGCTGTGCGTGCAGCTGCTTCAGAAAGTCCCACTGCACTGTTATTGTCAGCTGCTGCTGCAGGTGCTGTGAGGGGACAGATGCGCCTTGCAGGAACGCAGCTGTGGCACCAGTGAACATGTAGCAGCATCCTCCCAGAGCTGCAAGCTGGTCGTGGAGGGTTTCCACTGCTCTCCAGATGCTGCTGCTGCCTGGATGTAAGGCATCCGCTGTGTCAGGCTGGTGCAGCTGCAGCTGCTGCTGCTGCTGCTGGGTAGCAAATGTAGTGATGGAATGGGACGTGACGGTGCCAGATTTACAGCCGTCCACATGTGACCGCACATGTTGAGCGTGGCCATAGTGTTCTCGGCATTTGTGCCACCTGGGTCGTGCATGAGCACGAGCGCCACCACGTGGGAGACCTGCTGCTGCTTCTGATGTCCTGCCACATCTACCCCACGACGGACATATAGATTGCAGAGACATCTTCGAGAAACACACGATACAGATTTTTGCCGCGCAATTGTCGGCGAATGTCCGCTATTCGGGCAAAGGTTAGCTACAGCAGAGGATTCCCTGCGCTTCTGGACTGATGACCGCACGGTATGAAGGTGTACTACACAGATTTTGCTATAAGAATAAGTTCCAATGAATGGCGCAGGTGGCTATGTGCTGGAGTGCTTCAGCAGTTTTCTTGATACCTTGTCAGGTGCAGCCTGGCTGACGGTCAAACACCCCACCTGTTGCAGAGATTTGCGGCGATGTGATACAGCATCTCATTCAGTTGAAGGTGCTTGGAGCAGGGAATCATTTTGTTGTATTCTCAATTTTTTGCTCAGCAGCCACAGTAGGACGGCATGCACCGTGTTATAATCGTGGCAGGCTGCCAGCAGTGCAGCACTGCTGCCAGCAGTGCTGGTTGTGCAGCAACAGCGATTCCCTTATGGCTTGTGACAGCATACTTTGATGGCTTTCAACGGAGCCACATGCAACATGCTTGTAAATCCTCTGCAAGATGCTTGGGATCAGCTGTGGACAAGGAGTCACTCGCATCGATGCGAGACGATATCGTCTGCTCAGCTCACCCATATTGATCAAGAGGGGTACCGCAGGAAGTTGTCTCTTACTCAGTAAAATGCCAAAAAGGTACTGGCCATGATTGCCAGTGTGCATAACATATGATGAGTCATCCACGGGAAGCACTCAGCGACTGCATAGCATGCATCCATCTTAGATACAAGATCATTTAGTGTGTGATTTGCAGTACAGTGCTGTTGCTGTGCTCTGACTAGGGTTTTCATATCTTGCAGTGACACATGCCCAGTTCCTGTGCCTGCCTATAGCCAGCGCACCTGCCACAGCACGTTGTTGGGTGTACTTTATCTGTGCTTTTGTCGGTTATGGTGTCGCATTGTGGCTTCCTAGATTGTTACCACCGCTGTGCTACATCTGCATGTCCATGGCTGGTTGAGGTGGCGGGCGTTGACGGCTGGTGGGCTCTGCTTTGCCATGCTTTGTGGTTGCCGCAGCTGATCATCATTTGCTTAGTTTTGTTATGCGGTTGGCGTGTGCCTCAAGCTTCAGTTGGAGGGGGGAAAGAGCTAGGCTACACACAGCGCTGGCTCTCAGCAATGCTGCTACAGCCTGTTGTACGAACTCGGTATGAACTGTACTCGGCGCTGGTCCTGAGCAATGTTCACAGTGCAAACTGCTCTTACAGCCTGATGTGAGCTTTGGTACGAATCAGTGTTACAGCTTCTGTGTGTACGCCTGCTGAGCAGAGTGTCAGCCTGAGGCACTACGCTACTGGATTACAGCTGTTGTAGCAGTATGTTATAACATTAGCGTAACAGTCATGGCTTGTTGTGGCAGTATATCGTACTGATGACAGTGAGAAGGGTCGAAGGCAAGAACAAGTATGTTGCAACGCTGCAGTTAAGCGTCTGCAGACGGTGTAGCCGTCTAATGTCACAAGGTAACAAATCCAGTGCTACAATCCAAACTGCATTGCTGTAGACTAGCCTTTGCAACTACTGTGATACCCCCTCGTTGATACCCTCCCATTTCGGAACTATGAAGTACTATTCATGTATTGCACATATGTTGACAATATGCTTCTACAGTGCTTCAGAAGATTGTAGCAGTCAAACAGCAGCAATGGTGGCTGCGCAGTTGAGGCACAGATGTAAGTGCCTACGATAAAGCTGTCAATGCATGCTGATATGGATAACCGCACGGATCAACATCCTGAGGCCTTATGCAGAGGTTCATGAGGAGAACATAAGATTTATACAGTATACAATATATGCATGCATCCGCCCGCCCTTCCCCCAAAAGCCAGTGCAACCATGCCAGTTTGAATCTGCTGCTGCTCCAATTGGAAATGAGAGAAGAAGAAGAGGGGTTACAGGGTGTGTTCAAGCGGCTACGCCGCAACGGACACCAGCTAGAAAAAAGGATGCTGCGAACAGCTCAGCTCAGACTGTCACTGAAAAGGAGGCTGAACCCCAGGAAAACAGCCCCTGTGTGAGAGGCATGACATTTGGTGTGCAAGCACAACCGTCTTTCTCATCACACGCAATGTTGGTGTATCAGAGGGTATCTGATCATGAAAGCAGTAGTCTAAGCAGTGTCAGTGACAGCAATCTATACATTTTGCAGTACAGGCGGCGGGCTGAGCTCGGGCGTCTAACACTAGCTCAAGAAAAGCAGGTCGGACTCAAGGCAGCTGATGGAATATGCAAGCAGAGGGCCGACCAGCTGCTGAGGGTGTGACGTCTCTGCATTGGAAATGAGACTCTGCAAACAAACCCCACCCCAGCACACTGTATAAGCTCAACACGCACTGCGGCTCTGCATTCGCAGTTTATACACGTGGCGCAGTGGTGATGACGGACGAACAGTGGCCGAAAGGTTGCAGGTTCGATTCTGAGCCTAAGCAGTATGTCCCTGGACTCAGGGATACAGTCGGCGAAAGCCGAAGGAAGGATGCTGCTAATGTCCTCGCGACTCTCCGCAGGACTCCGTCGATTGCTGGCTATATACACACCGGCCCTGCTAGGTATGCAGTCCACCGTATGGGGTGATTCCCACATGCTGCCTAGTAAGGGGTGTAAGGGTCTGGGTGGTCTACCTTACACCGAAAATAGAGAGAATAATCAGTCTGCTTTCCGCCTCCCCAGTGGGTGAGGCGCGGTTGCCGATGCCGAAAGGTATGGCTTACAAGGATTGATTATTATTATTATGCGCCTGGGCGGCACGGCTCTGCTTTGAGCCCCTTGCACCTCCAGCGCGCAAATGCATTGCCAACACCACCATTCACTGCCCTCATCGCCTTTTGGAGATCTTGGTTGCCAGCTGGCCCTTGAAGCACGTGCAAGGGCCAGCAGCAGGCACGTTCTTCATGTTGACGATGCAATCGCCACCGTTGTACACCACCGGGGGACGGATCGGTTCCGTGGTGTCATTTGGTGTATCCTCGATTGGCGGCTCTGAGGTATCGACGGTTGGTGGGGATATCACGATTGGTGTGTCGACTGTCGGGGTGCCGTCACTACCCACCATAGGTGTGAAGACCGTCGGTGTCTCCATTGCAATGGGAGTTGTCGTGATTATGGTAGAGCCGTCTGGAGTGTAAGTGACCAAGGGCGTTGTTGTGAGGAATGGAGTCTCGTTGGTGGTGACGATAGGATTCTCACTTCTGAGCATCGGGGTATCCTGCAGCAGGCGGCGGCTGCTGCTGCGCCTACGTGACGCACATGTCGTGTCATTGCTGGTGATCATGTCGACTCCGATGTCGAAATTGCCTGCCGCAGATACAGGTTGCCGCCTGGGGATCTTTAGGAAGACGCCGCAGGGTGGGTAGTTGAACTGTGGCCAGGCTGCGCAGGGGTCCAATGTTCCGAATTTGCCAGTGTAGATGGGTGTTGCAGCTGTGCATGCGGTGGCGCCTGCAGGCAAAGGAGAGAGATGGGCAGAGAGGGATAGCAGCAGCAGCAACAGCTGGTGAGATGTGTGTATCACAGAACACAGCAAGTGCAGCAGCAGCAGTACTACTGCAGTGGCACTGCTACTGCTGGCAGCACCCATGTCTGCAAGCAGCACAACACCATTCTGTGTGCCAGCACAGCACAGATGTATGCGGCAAACCAGCAGCACACCAAAACAGACGCTTGCCAAGCATAGACCATGCAGCCCTACCTGCACCTGGGCACCTCAAACGTTGCCACCAACTGCTAGCCACTGCTCTGGCAAGATAGTTATTACATGTGCTTCAGCAGCTGTGATGATGACTCAACAAGGTCAGCAGCACAATACTGGAACCCAGCGGCCGCCTTGACCGCCGACACCGTCTTTGTTGCAGCATCAAAAACGTCCTCAATCGTCATGGATGCTGATGTGGCGCTTGCTGGCAGGTACACCGTGGTCTTGTGCTTGCGGGGCTTAGGCCTGATCACGGGAGGGGTTGTAACAACCTCTGGGGTGTCGACGATAGGGGTGTCAACCATTGGGTTGTCCACAATTGGAGTGACAGAGTCAGATCCCACCATCGGATAGCCAGAGTCAGAGCCCACCATTG
The DNA here is from genome assembly GCA_902809745.2 of Tetradesmus lagerheimii. NCBI lineage: Eukaryota > Viridiplantae > Chlorophyta > Chlorophyceae > Sphaeropleales > Scenedesmaceae > Tetradesmus > Tetradesmus lagerheimii. Next base: position 37,593 of record CADDIJ020000738.1, read on the forward strand.
GCGTTGTACCTTCAAAGGAAATGACAGTTGGTGTTTCGGTGTCACCAACCATTGGGTTAGTGGTGGTCACCATCTGCGCGGCAGCTGGGTGGCCGCATATGCATGCCTGCAGCGGACGTGTAACGATACCCCAAAAGGCGATGCCTCCATGCCTCGTTTCCGGCCTATAGACCCCGTCACGTTACATACCTCCCCCTCGAGGTAGCGTGATGTCCTCATCCGCGAAACGAGCACGGTGGGGTTCGAGCCCAGGACCTTCCGCACCCGAGTCCGGCTCCCTTCGACTGAGCTACGGAACCGACCCGCTCAGCTACCAATGTAACGATACCCCAAAAGGCGATGCCTCCATGCCTCGTTTCCGGCCTATAGACCCCGTCACGTTACAGGACGTGATACGGATACACGTGGAAAGCTTCCTATTTTACCAGGTGTCTGTGGTGGCGTATGCCGCATGAACACACCTTGTAACCCCTCTATCTCTATCTCACGTGGAAAGGGGATACCAACAGCGTCATTCGTGTGGCAGATCTTACTGTTGCTGTTGCCACTAGGATGCAACGTCTCAATGCGTTAGATGCAATTGCTCCCCGTCATGCTGCATACTTGAACAGTGTTAAAACATTGGATGGATTGCCTGCGGGTACCCAGCTCCCTGATGTGCAGCTGGTGTTGTCCCGCTGGTGGAAGATCAGAGTGGCTAACACTTACAAAGAGGCAGCATGGCGTCTGGCATTGAATGCATTCCCTACTGCGCAGCGTATGCACCTCACCACGGGGTGTGCAGCATGTTCAGTTGTGGGACCAGGCGTGGAGCATCACTTTTGGACCTGTCCGGTAGCTGTTACTGTTCGACGTGAGGTGGAAAGTCAGCTTAGAGCATTTCATATGCTGGCAGCAGGGGCAACCTTGCCGTGCAGCGCTTTGTGGCTGGCTTGTGCCCCTCACATTGACATGCATCAGCTTGTCTGGGACATGGTGTGTATAGCTGCAATACACGCTTTTGATCTTGGCCGCAGAGCTGCTTGGGCGGTTTCGCACAGGCTGAGTGTGCCTGTACTAGTTGAACAAGTTGCTGTGCGCGCAGCAGTTGGTGCCTTTTGGGATGCGCTGGCAGATTTTGCTGCTACCGCTAGAATACCTAGTCGGTGTAGGAGCCAGCTGCTCACACGTCAGCCATTTGTTGCTTGGCACACTGTCTTGCGAGGCAATGGCTTACGGGTGATTCGCAGATGATGCCATGTACAATTGTGTGTTATTGCTTGACCTGCTTTCCACATGTACACCTGCTCACGTGCTTGCTTTGCATGCTGTCAGCACGAGGCAGTTACGCTGCCCGGCTGTTGGGTGAGTATTGACATCAGTGCATACTTGCTTCATGCTGATGACATGCAGTGCTCACAAAAGCCAACACACTACTCACATTTACACATGTGCTGCCTTTCCGTCTGTATCAGCATTTTGCTGAGTCAGCGAAGCATGTTCAGCCTGCCCTCTACACTGGAAGATGTATAGACTGCTGTCACCAACACTGATTAGAATACTGCATTATGCCCGAAGATTCTCAGAGTGCAGCCAAATTGCGTGTCGTAAGGAAGACGGTTATGCTAGCATAACCAATGTCATACCCTACGCACAGAGGTTTTTCTGGGTTTAAAACCTCAGAGTGACAGCCCGAGCTGAGCTGCTTGCAGCTTCCTATTTTACCAGGTGTCTGTGGTGGCATATGCCGCATGAACACACCGTGTAACCCCTCTATCTATCTAACACGTGGAAAGTCAGCTGCATGCATTCAACTTGTTGGCGGCAGGTGCAAGCCTGCCGTGTAGCGCCTTGTGGTTGGCATGTGCCCCTCACCGTGACATGCATCGGCTAGTGTGGGATATGGTCTGTTTGGCAGTTATACATGCGTTTGAGCATGGCCGCAAGGTGGCTTGGGCGGTGTCTCATCAGTTGACTATCCCCGTGCTGGTAGAACAAGTAGCAGTGCGAGCGGCTGTTGGGTGTTTCTGGGATGCACTTGCTGACTTTGCTGCTACGGCCCGGGTACCTCGTCGGCACAGGATTCAACTGCTCACGTGTCAGCCGTTCATTGCTTGGCACACAGTGTTGTGCGGCAATGGCTTACGTGTGGTTCGCAGATGACAGCCTGTGTATGCATGTATTTGCTTGCTTTTATTCATGCTCAACAACCATCTCCGCCAGAGGCGGCCAGTCCTTTTTTTGGGTGGATGTTGTGGGTCACTGCATAACTGCTGGAATGCAGAGATGTCACACCCTCAGCAGCTGGTCGGCCCTCTGCTTGCATATTCCATCAGCTGCCTTGAGTCCGACCTGCTTTTCTTGAGCTAGTGTTAGACGCCCGAGATCAGCCCGCCGCCTGTACTGCAAAATGTATAGATTGCTGTCACTGACACTGCTTAGACTACTGCTTTCATGATCAGATACCCTCTGATACACCAACATTGCGTGTGATGAGGAAGACGGTTGTGCTTGCACACCAAATGTCATGCCTCTCACACAGGGGCTGTTTTTCTGGGGTTCAGCCTCCTTTTGAGTGACAGTCTGAGCTGAGCTGTTCGCAGCATCCTTTTTCTAGCTGGTGTCCGTTGCGGCGTAGCCGCTTGAACACACCCTGTAACCCCTCTTCTTCTTCTTTGATGGCTTACATTGTGGTTCGCAGATGACAGCCTGTGTATGCATGTTGCTTGCCTTTATTCATGCTCAACTTAACCATCTCCGCCAGAGAGGCGGCAGTCCTTTCGGGTGGATGTTGTGGGTCACTGCATAACTGCTGGAGATACGAGAGATGTCACCTTCAGCAGCTGGTCGGCCCTCTGCTTGCATATTCCATCAGCTGCCTTGAGTCCGACCTGCTTTTCTTGAGCTAGTGTTAGACGCCCGAGCTCAGCCCGCCGCCTGTACTGCAAAATGTATAGATTGCTGTCACTGACACTGCTTGAACTGCTGCTTTCATGATCAGATACCTCTGATACACCAACATTGCGTGTATTTGATGAGAAGGAGCGGTTGTGCTTGCACACCAAATATAAAGCACTCACACAGGGGCATTTTTTTCTGGGGTTCAGCCTCGCTTTTGAGGTGACAGTCTGAGCTGAGCTGTTCGCAGCATCCTTTTTCTAGCTGGTGTCCGTTGGGGCGTAGCCGCTTGAACACACCCTGTAACCCCTCTTCTTCTTTAATGGCTTACGTGTGGTTCGCAGATGACAGCCTGTGTATGCATGTATTTGCTTGCCTTTATTCATGCTCAACAACCATCTCCGCCAGAGGCGGCCAGTCCTTTTTCGGGTGGATGTTGTGGGTCACTGCATAACTGCTGGAATGCAGAGATGTCACACCCTCAGCAGCTGGTCGGCCCTCTGCTTGCATATTCCATCAGCTGCCTTGAGTCCGACCTGCTTTTCTTGAGCTTGTGTTAGACGCCCGAGCTCAGCCCGCCGCCTGTACTGCAAAATGTATAGATTGCTGTCACTGACACTGCTTAGACTACTGCTTTCATGATCAGATACCCTCTGATACACCAACATTGCGTGTGATGAGAAAGACGGTTGTGCTTGCACACCAAATGTCATGCCCCTCACACAGGGGCTGTTTTTCTGGGGTTCAGCCTCCTTTTGAGTGACAGTCTGAGCTGAGCTGTTCGCAGCATCCTTTTTCTAGCTGGTGTCCGTTGCGGCGTAGCCGCTTGAACACACCCTGTAACCCCTCTTCTTCTTCGTGGGAGTTTTTGTACAACTCTGTGCAAGACGAACATCTGCCAAAAAAATGCCTACGCTGTGGTTCGAACACAGGAGGGCTGTTTTTCTGGGGTTCAGCCTCCTTTTGAGTGACAGTCCTTCGGGACATCTGTTAAAATTGGAACGATACAGAGAAGATTAGCATGGCCCCTGCGCAAGGATGACACACACAAATCAGGAAAAGGTTCCAACGTTGTTTTGCCCCCGGGCCAAGGAGGGGGGATAGGAAATATCCTTGGCAACTCGTGGTCTAGTGGTTAGCATTGTCCCCTTGCATTAGGGGCTGCTAGGGCGCGAGTTCGATTCCTGGTGTTGGAATTACGGAGAAGGTTTCTGGTGGCGCCAAATGGCATGCGCTTGGTGGGCACGGATTTGGGATCCCACCCGGCTCTGTTCGCAGAGTTAAAGTGCCATCATAAGGTGGCCGGCGTGTGACCGACGCTGTCAATGAGGGCAGTGCAAAGACTCAAAAAAAAGAGTGACAGTCTGAGCTGAGCTGTTCGCAGCATCCTTTTTCTAGCTGGTGTCCGTTGCGGCGTAGCCGCTTGAACGCACCCTGTAACCCCTCTTCTTCTTCTTCGAACACAGGACCTCCCAGCTACTAGCTAGGGACACAGCCTAAGCAAACGCTCTTCCAACTGAGCTACACAGGCTGATGATGCACACTGAGCCATGATAATCTCATTTGAGCGCCGTATCTACAGACCGCGTTTCGACTCTGGACAAGCCGTTGCGGCGTAGCCGCTTGAGCACACCGTGTAACCCCTCTTCTTCTTCTTCGACAAGCCCTCCCGTGACAAGCCATCACCAGGAAAGCCATCATCATCAACTTTGGATAAGCCCCAGGCAGGTCCAATGCATTCTGCCAGAGTGCTGCTGCTTTCACAAGCCCTCAGGGTGCAACAAGCCACAACGACCCATCAGGCTGCTGCTTTCACAAGCCCTGCCCCTGTCACACACGACACACAGCTGCTGCATGGTGAATGTCTGAATTGCTGACCAACGCACAAAACAAGTGTGCCCTTGATTCACCTCCTGAATGCGTGAGCCGTTAGGCCAGCATTCACTGCAGTGCAATCCACCACCTGATCAACAGCTCACGAACAGCTGCTGCACATGTGCCAGGTGCATGAAGCATCAGCACGCTCCCGACAACCAGACAGACAGCAACTGCCTCAGCTGGGCTATGGCATAACCCATGCCCCATCAGGTAGCACGCTCCGGCAGGATAGCATTTCCAGCCACGCCCACCACTCAGAAAGACAAGTACAAGGACGTTGAGCAGCTGTTCAGCCAAAGCACCACTCATCACCATATGAGACATCTGCAACGCAAAGCGCCCTGTGCGGGCGCCGCAGCATCATGCTGCATGATGCACATCGACCGCATTACACACGCACGGAATAGGCGTGCAGCTGCTGGATTGCGTAAGCTTGCGCGGATCATATGGCATGCCAAGCGGACGCCGAGATATTAACATGACTTGCCTGGACCTGTGACGCCCCTACTCGCAATCGTACTCTGCAGAAATGCGACCTGCCAGCCGCTTCCACTCTCTGCTGCATCACACGCTGTCAACATGCCACACTCTCTGTTACCATCCTCACCATCCCACTCTGTTACCATCCTCACCACTCGCTTGGCAGCTTCGCACAGCACCTTACATCGCGCGCAGCGCTGTCATGAGTGCATCGGTGTGCTCTGGCTTGCCCACGCTGACTCGGATGTAACCTGACAGCTCCTTCTTGGCGTAGTGGCGCACCATGATGCCTGCCTGGGCCAGGCCGTCCTTCACTGCCTTTGCGTCACGACCCTGCAGCAGCGAGACACGCAGCAGTGATTGAGTCATTGGTCAGGCGAATTGCCTATGTCTTGATGCTGCAATGCATGTGTGGAAGGGTGCTGGCTGTGCTGTCCTTCACTGCCTTTGCATCACGGCCCTGCAGCAACGCGACATACAGCAGTGTACAGCAGTGATGAGATGATTGGTCTGGCAATGTTCTTGCTGATGTCTTGATGATACGATGCATGTGCGAAAGCGTGCTGGCAGTGCTGTCCTTCGCTGCCTTCGCGTCACGGCCCTGCAGCAGCGCGACATACACAGCAGTGTACAGCAGTTATTGAGTGATTGGTCAGGCAATGATTGTGCTAATGTCTTGATGATACAATGGTGACTGTGCTGTCCTTCACTGCCTTGGCGTTACGGCCCTGCAGCAATGATTGAGTGATTGGTAAGGCGACACGCAGTAGTGATTGAGTGATTGGCCAGGCAGTGTTCTTGCTGATGTCTTGATGATACAATGCATGTGTGGAAGGGTGCTGGCAATGCTGTCTTGAACTGCCTTGGCGTCACGGCCCTGCCGCAACACAACACACGCAGTAGTAATCAGTCATGCAGACTATTGCTGGCTTCTTGAAGATACCAATGCATGTGGGAAGGGTGCTGGCTGTGCTGTCCATCACTGCCTTTGCATCACGGCCCTGCAGCAGCGCGACACGCAGCACTGATTGGCCAGGCAGAATAATGGCTGGTAGCTTGTTGACACAATGTATGCGAAGAAGGGTGCTGGCTGTGCTGTCTTTCACCGCCTTGGCGCCACGGCCCTGTAGCAGTGAAGTCCAGTGGCACACCACAGATACTGCGCTGATTGTACAAGCACTGTGTTCATGGCGAGTCGAAACCGGCCTTACCTCTGTTACTTTGCACAGGATGAAGTTGGCCTGTGATGGGTACGGCTGCAGCCAGCTGATGCTTGCCAGCTCATCAAACAGCCTGCTGCGCTCCGACAGCAGTGCGTCACGCACGCTGTTGATGTATGGCAAATTGGTCAGCGCTGCGCATGCGGCAACCTGCGGGAAGCGCGGCAGCAGCCATGGTGGCACAGCAAGATGTGATGAGACTCCGCACAGCCATGTATAGATTCATCGGTGTGTGGTTGCCAGGTGATGAATGAGCTGCGGCTGCAAGCTGTGCATGCGGGCAGAGATGCACATAAAAGTCACATGCAGCCCTCAGGTGCAACGCAGAGATGCAGTGCACGTCAATCTAGAGCCAAAAAATCACCTCTGCCACGGAACATCCGAACACTTTCGTACATCAGGACTCACCTCTGCTGCAACGGACACGTTGTACGGCTGCTTGGCCCTCCACAGGTACTCAATCATGCCCAGAGGGAACGCCCCGTAGCCCACGCGCAAACCTGCAAGCGCCGCACACTTGCTGAACGTGCGCAGCACCACCAAGTTGTCATACTGCTGCACCCACTTGATGCGGCTCGGCACGTCAGTGCAGAACTCGATGTACGCTTCGTCCAGGACGACGAGCACGGGCAGCGCCAGAATCTGCAGCAGATCTTCCTCTGCGATGATTGAGCCGTCTGGGTTGTTGGGTGAAGTTAGGAAGACGATCTTGGGCTTCTGTTCAGCTACAACGCGCCTGAAAGCGGAGGCGGGAAGAACAGAGGCACATCATCGACAGTGTCAGCTGTTCAGCACAGGAAGCCTGCTGCTTCAGGAGGCATGTGATATCATGTCAGCTGCATGTGATATCATGTCAGCTGCATGTGATATCATGCCAGCTGCAACATCCATAAAAGCTGCCACAGTGCTGACCAAAGAGCCCGAACTGCTGCTATTGCTGTATATACCTGGTTCGCTGCAACTTCTGCCTGAACTGCTGCTGCTGCCACTCACTTGATGCCCTCCACGTCTGTCCTGAAGCCGTCCAACCGTGGCACAGTGATGGTGCGTGCAGCGTTCACCTCCGCATCGAAAGCGTACATGGTGAAGGTGGGTGGGCAGTCCACGATGCTGTCTCCTGGGTCCAGCGTGCAGCGCATGAGCAGGTCTATCAACTCATCTGCACCGCAGCCAGCCTGGCAGCAGCAGCAGCAGCAGAAGAAGAAGAAGAAGAAGACATGTGCGCTGACAGGTGCCTAGTCTATAGGCTGGGCATGCAGTTGGATGTGCTGCAGCTGCCAGTACATCTGCAGCATGCTCTTGTTGCTGGTGATAATACCTTGTGTTTCTGTTTTCGCCATGCACAGCAAAGGGACAGATGTGGTGGGACCCCCCGTTGAAAAGCTGCCCCACAGCACCACATCAAATGCGATTGTACTACAATCAGGCACACTATGCCTGCTGCGCAGCGTATGCAGTGCCGCTGACCACCATACTGAGCAAGCATTCAACACATGGACCCAACATGATGCTTACTTGCGCCTCAACCATTGCTGGTTTCACACCCTGACTGCGTTGCTAGCTACAGCTCTGGCCCCCTCCAGTCAGTCAGGCCTGCAGGAACATTGCAGGCTGTTCATGATGCTGACTGCCTGTTTACTCACCAGCAGGTGCTCCATTGGAATGTCATTCCACACTGCTAGTGCCTTGCGTAGCTGCCGGGTCTCTGGGTCTGGGTAGATGTGTGGGAACTGCATGTTCCCCAGTGCCTGCTGCACCTCAGGTGGAGGTCCGTATGGGTTCTCATTTGCGTCCAGCTTAACTATGTCCTTTGGATCCCTGCCATAACGTTTTGAAAGGACCTCGAAGGGTTCGATGGGAGTGTATGCTGCAAGCTTCAGCAAGTGGGGCCGCAGGAACTGTGTGGCAGTCACAGGCTGCTGCTGTTGCTGCTGCACTGCTTCCTGAGTGCTCGCTGCCTGCATCCGCGGTCGGACTGCACGCCTGCTGCTGTGTGTAGGAACGATACGAGCTGCAGATTGGGCTGAGCAGCCGGAGCAAGTGCCTGACCTGTACGCCTGCATTGTGGCCAGGCAGCCAGGTGTGTGCGGGGTGGGACTCGAGCAGAGAGCAGATATCAAGAGTGTCTCAAAAACGATCAATAACAACGACAAGGGACATAGCGTGGAGGGAGATCGTTGGAACGTCTTTGTCAGTGGCAGACGAACCACTTCTGGGACCTTTCTTTGACAGTGACCACGTGGAATGCTGTCGCAGCAATCGATGCAGCAATCTCAAGCAAATGCTCCAAGAATCAATTGTTTTTTACTAACATAAAAGCAACAACTACACAGGCAGACGATGGGTCTGCAGTAGTGGCAGCAGCGACGTGGTCCCACGCCTGTTCTATGTATTTTAGTTTAGGAATACGTGTGAGACACGAAATTTGACACGTCCGACGCTGACATACACAGGTGAGCTCAGAACGAGTTGTGCACCGTTTTCACCCCATCCGGCAGGGCCACTGTTCCAAGTTCGCGGTGCTCGAGGCAACTGCAAGTAATGAACATTGGAACACTTGCAATGAGACAGATGCAGCCGGCTGTAGAGCGACCTGCCTTGCTGTAACCTCCACAGCAGCAGCATCTCACTGAGCCCAGCTGACTCAGGTGTGCACTTCCCAGTGCCAGATTCCAGTGAACCTGCCGCACAAGTTCGAAGTGCCTATCATCACCTGCTTACGTGTGCTGTGGTGTTGCCCTTTGTTGCAGGGTCACCATCTTGGCTCAGCTTCACACAGCGCAACAGCTGCTGCAGCAACCGCAAACAACATGGCTGATAGCAATCTAGCCAGGCAGTCAACGCCTGTTGTTGGTGCACGCCTGGACAGAACAGCAGCACACGCAGCTGTCAGGAACCTAGCAGAGTCATATGGCGTTCACTTACTGCCGCTTGACCTCAGTCATATGGCCGACTTGGATGCCCCAACGCCAGTCAACGCGAACATTCAGCGCCGCTGCTCAGAGCCTGGAGGTCCACCGCATCGGCACTTGAGCAGCACAGTTGAGCTACCAACAAGCCCATGTGGTGGTGCAGCAGCACCACCAGCAGCACTAGAGGTTGCCATCTCACCTCGCCTGCCAGGCACAGCAGAGACAGTAGCCACCTCACCTGCAGTGCCTGCAGGAACAGGTTCAGACATATCGACAGCAGCGGACCCTGCTGAAGCAGCAGCAGCAGCAGTTGATGGCGTCGATGTTGAGCAGACGTGGATGGGCAGCAGCGTCACTGATGGGTTTGATGCAGAAGCTGACGATGAAGAGGACTACCTGGAATATGACCTGCCCTTGGAGCACCGCATATCACTGCTGGAGGTGAGCCATGTTGTGTGACAAGCGATGCTTCTGGTGCTGCTGTGCTGCCGCTGATTCTCAAGATGCCTTGTCAGTGTTTCATATGCCGGGGTCACCTGACTGCTTGCGACCTAGCCAGCAGCCCTGCCTCTGCTGCCTGCAAGCGCAACTGATCAGGTTTGATGGCTTCTGCTGCCGCTGCTGTATGTGACCTGTGCTGCGTTGCCGCCTTTGCAGGAGGAGCGTGACGTCTTAGTCGACAAGCTGCTGGCCACAACAGAAGCGCTGCATGCCAGCGAGGCGCGTAACAGGCAGAACCAGGCCTCAGCCTCTCAGGTGGGACCCTGGCTGATAACCTGAATGGCAGAACAGCAAAATCTGCAGCTAAGCATGATCTGCACAGGCTGGCCAGGCTAGACCCAAGTACACGCAGCAGCACTTGAGCCACGGCTACAGTGTGCTATGGAGCAACCCCGGCACAAGTTCTAATACCAAGATGCTAGCTGCTGCATGACTGCTGACGCTGCTGACGCTGCTTTTTGCTGCTGCTGATACTGCTGCTGCTGCTGCTGCTGCTCTGCTGCAGGTTGGTGCGCTGCTGAACCAGCTGCAGGAGCTGCTGCGGCGTGCTGAAGTGGAGCGAGACAGGGCCAAGCTGCAGCTCAAGCGGCAGCGGGTGAGTGAGGCTGACACTGCTGAAGCTGTTGCCGGTGCTGTGTAGCTGCACTTGTGACTGTGTCTGCAACATCAGGAAGTGTACAAGCTGTTCAGTGCGTGTCACGATGCATGTGTGCATGTTTCGGCAGCCACTGTGCTGCTGAAGTCATCGAATATGTGCTAGCTGATGTCCGCAAGCGTCAATGCCAGTCTGCAGCGTCTGTGGCTTCTCCTTTCAAGCTCAAAGCTGCCGCCTGCGTGTCTGCAACGTGATTCCAGGTGTCTGCTACCCAGCTGACAACAGAGCACAGCACCCCAGCAGTTGCCGCCCGTGTGACAGCTGTGCCATCCTTGGCACCATCCATGTCCGCTCCACTGCACGGCAGCAGCAGCACAGGTGAGGGCAGCAGCAGCACTGCAGCAGCAGCCAGCCAGCCGGCTGTGAGTGAGCAGCTGCGGCACAGGAAGAAGCACAAGAGCAGCAGCGAAGATGGCATACTTGGCCAGGCAGCAGCAGCACTGACTGGTGCTTTAGTTCCGCACCCTACTGAGGTCACAGCAGCAGCAGCAGCAGCAGAAGGTGCTACTGCCAAGGCCGAATCTGGCAGCGGCAGTAGCATAGGTCGCCGAAAGCGCGGCAGCAGCAGCAGCACAGCAGAGGCAGCAGCGCTGAAACCTGGTGTTGCTGCTGGCGATGCCCCTGCATCCCCCGGTGCTGAGCAGCTGGAGTCCCCAGTCACGCTCACACCTAGCAGCAACGAGGTGCGGCCACCAGTGAAGAGTGTGATCAATGGCTTTGAGGCTCTCATGAAGCAGCGTGCACGCGCAGCTGCAGCCAAAGCTGCTGCAGCACGTGCAGCAGCTGCAGAGGCTGCCGCAGCAGCGGCAGCGGCAGTGGCCGCCCCAGCAGGATTTGTAGCAGCAGCAGTTGCTAGCAGGGAGGCTGAGGTAGCCAGTCCATCTAAGGCACAGGCAGGGGCAGCAGCAGCTGGCAAAGACACCAGGGTGCGCAGCCTTGCAGCAGCGCTGGAGCCAGAAGCTGCAGCAGCAGCGGCTGCGGCAGCAGCAGCAGAGCAAGCTGCAGAGGCAGCTGCAGCAGAAGCGGCCGCAGCAGAGGCAGCGGCAAGTGCTGCAGGAGCAGATGCGTATGCCCGGCTGGGTATGCAGGTGCCGCGCATCCGTGTAGATAGGATGAGGAGTGAAGACGGCTGCAATGGCAGTGCAACAGCAGCGGCGGCGGCAGGTCGTGCGGTTGGTAGCAGCATCGGCAGTGAGGTGTCCACCCCTACTGCTGCGGCTGTCTGCAATGCCAGCCCTGCTCGTTTCAGGGCTGAGCTGCTGTCGCTCGACGATGGAATGAGTGAGAGCGAAGTCATCACCTCCAGTGAAGTGATGGGTCCCAGCTATGCTGATGTTGTGTGCCGCACCAGCAGGGAGTGGAGCAGGGGCAGCAGCTGGGCTGCTTCAAAGTCACCCTCACCGACTAGGTCAGTGCAGCATGCAGCAGGACACAGCAGCAAAGCTACCCCAAAGCAGCAGCAGCAGCAGGATGTGACTGCAGGTAGCAGCTCTCAGGCCGTGCAGGACAGCAAAGCAACCGCAGCAGTAGTGGCTAGCGGTGCCATGGCCGGTGGTACTGCTGGTGTGTTCTTCAGCTTTGGTCACAGCAGCGATGGTGGCAGCAGCAGTAGCAGCAGCAGCAGCAGCAAGAAAGGTCACGGTGCATCACCTGCAAGGTCACCAAAGGCAGCGGCTGCCTTCCCCAAGGGTGCAGTGCATTCTCCCAGGAGTGCTGCTGGCGCTGCTGGCAGCAAAGTAATGACTGCGAGCCGGCTGGGTTGCGCTGCTGCTGTTGCCGGCTCTGCTGGCTCTGCTGCTCCAACGTCTGTAGTGGCAGCAGCGGTGGCTGAGGCAAAGATAGTGAAGCAGCAGCAGTGGCAGGGGGTGGTATACAACCCAAAGGCATTCAAGGCTGGTGACAGCAGCTGCAACAGCACTGAGGGCATGCCTGCTGGCATCGCCGCAGCTACAGGTGCTGCTGCAGGTGCTGCACATGCAGTGAAGCCAGTGGCGCCTGATGTGGCTCTCAGCGACGCACCAGCAGCTGCAGCTGCCACAACAAGGGCTGATGCAGCTGCTAAGCCCAGCAGCGCCAGCGACAACAACAGTCAGCAGCAGCAGCAGCAGTCCAGCAAACAGACGCACTCGTCTTGCACAGCTGCCAAGAAGCCACAATACAAGCAGGGGCAGCAACCAAAACAGGCAGACCAGCAGCAGCAGAAGGCGCAGCCGCAGCCGCAGCTCAAGGTAGAGGTGGGGAAGCAGACGCCAGCTGCATCGCCGCAAGCTTCAGGGCTGGGTACTCCCGGGTCACCTGCTGACTGTACTGCTGAGGTTGTGACGTGTGACAGCAGCAACACCAGCAGCGGCAACGTCTGCGGCAGTGGCAGAGGGGCTCTTCAGAAGGGGAAGAAGCAGGCAGCAGGCACAGCAGCCAAAGGCAAGGGCACACTGCAGGCTGCTGCTGTTACAAAAGGTGGTGCTGGAAAGGGGGCGCCACCTGCAGCAAGTACAGCTGTCCAGCACGTCAACAGTAGTGACCCTCAGAGTCAGATTGGGCTGCTGTGGAAGGTTGCTGTGGTGGTGGTGCTGCTGTTGAGTGGAGGGCTGCTTGCTGCATTGATGCTGACTAGGACGAGGACTTCACCGCAGCAAGGGGTGACGAGTGCAGGTAGCTTGGACCTGCAGCAGCAGCTTGCGGCGATGCAGGATCGTGTGGCAGTGCTGCAGCAGCAGCTTACTGAGAAAGAGCTGCAGCTGGCGACGTGTGATGGCTGGGATCCAGCTGCTGCGGTGGTTGATGTTGACAAAGTGGCGATGGCGTCAGACAACTCGGAGGAGCTATAAGCAGGGCAGGAGGATCTATTAGAGGATCCACAGCAATAATTTTAGTTGGGAACGGCTTGGTGTGTATGCTAGAAAGGTACAGTTACCTGTGATCAGGGAGGTGGCGGTCCTGTCATGATAGCCGTGTTTCTGCTGCACATCCACCATGCCAGTGTGTGGTGTGATGGTTCATTTGTCTCAAGCGCATGTGTAGCATGGCTCTGGTTAGACTTTAGTGTGTGCAACAGCGGGAAGTGCTGCTTGTGGTAGAGTAACCTTTTTGTGATGAGGACGTGTAGTTTAGTTAACCTGTGATGTCCTGTGTGGCTGTGCTGTACCAAGCTAGGTCAGGGTACGACACTAATGTTCCGTTAAGGAGGAATGTTTGGTCTTGTTCTACGCGGAGTGCATTGGTCTACCGCCGCATCACACACCAAACCTCTATGTCTGGCCCACCTATACACACCTGCTGCAATGACCCAAGCCTGCACTGCAGTGTGCATTCCTCTGACCAGTGCCTTGGATGGATATCATCTGGTGGCCGCGTGGCTGTGTTATCAAGCGCAGCAGCATGTGCGTTTGCAGCTACAGTGCTGCAGTTTTGACAGAGAGATTGAGTTTTTATGACAGCAGTCACCGAGCTGAACAATCTGTGCCTTAGAGCCAATCCTACTGGGCGACTGTTCAGCGCTGCAAGTACGTGGCCACCGTGCTCTGCAGCTCAGAATGCACTACAGTGTCTGTTTGGGACAGTGCGGCTGTCTGATCAGCAGCACCTGCACAAGGGGTTGTTGTCAGCATGCAAGCCACATGTCAGGCAGGATTGCCAATCTGCTGGCAGCCTGGCTGTCTGCTGGCTTGAGCACTCGCTAGCCGTCTTTTGGTACACGCAAGATACACGCAATGCACTAAGCTGCCGTGAATGGCTTCCATACAGGATGCTGCAGCGCTCCATGCAGCAGCACAAACGCAGCTGTGTGCATTGTCTGCATTACTCCGCAGTAGCCCAGCGGCTGCACTGCATCAGGCTGATGTTAGCACTGACTTTGAACATTGCGTGCCAGTGTGGGTGACTATGTCGCATGCAGTGTCCCTGCAAGGACGGCGTATGCATGCGCGTGTATGCGCACGCCGTGCACCGGGTGCAACATGCAGGCTGGGTACTTGCAGCTTCAGCTTTGGTTTGATCCACAGGTCTTGCAAGCGGCACTGTAAGTGTTCGTAAAGGTCCTTTATACGTTAGCGCTGATCTGCATACATCGGATGGCAGCATGTTGCTATGTAGCAGCCAGCTGCACAGCAGTTTTGTCACTCATCGGGACACTTGTGGTGGCTTGATGCGTGTTGGGGTGACGCGTAAAATCCTAACTGTGACGCAATGCTGCTGCCTGTGCTGCTGCAGCAGCTGCAGGGCTTTCATGCATGCATAGTGCTGCAATGCCACATGTTGGGTAGTTTTGTGTTGTTTGTGCCTGCACTGCGTTGACTGTGGCCAACAGTTCAGCAGGTGTGTTTGAGTAACCAGTATGTGCCCAGCACTGCTCAATGGTGTTGCTGCGCAGCTGAGCACGCCATTCGCTCGTGTCTTGAAGCAGCATTGGCCAATGGGTTGTGTCCTGCAGGTTGGGTTGTATTGCGTACGTCCTGCTGTCTGGTGACGCCACGCTGAGGCGCGTGAGGTCGACTATGAAACCGGTGCTCGCGGTGAGCGCAAGCGTATGCTGGTACCGGTTTTCACCAGGACGGACAGGTTGCAAACAGATACGATCTTTCTTCTTGTGACCGAGCCTGGCATGCATGCTACGCTTGCGTCTCCTTGCACAGCCCGACGCTTGTCGAGCTGCTCGCTGCGCAGAGGTTCCGACTTGTCAAAGAGCGGACTTCTTTTGACCAATTGTTAAAGAGCTGATGGAAGAGCAATGTTTTGAGGCGAAGGCCTGAACGCTCCCACTGTTATCCCAGCTCCCACTGTTTTTAGCCCCTATTCACTGCCGTGCCGGCCCCCCAGTGCCCTACTGGGCCAGATTTCAACAAAGGCCCAATTTAATGTATTCCTTTAGAAAACGAATTTGAGGCATGTGTGGCCGCAAGGTTTTTGTGACCCCAGTACAGGGCTGCCAGGGTGAAATTTCCTAGTCCCCCACTGCAGCAGGCAGCAGCATCAGCAGGCAGCAGCAGCAGCAACAGAAGGCAACGGCCGGTGCTATCAGCCTGCACAATTGTAGTATATAAAGTTATCGAACACGCTAGTGCTGTTCACGCGGCCAATGCGCGGCAGTATGACCACCACGCCCACCACACTGACCATCCTGCAACACAGAGCCGCACCCAGCGGTGCTTCATGCAGTCTGCTGCAAGAAAATATCACTCACTTTATCAAACGAGCGTTCGGATTGCACGGCAGGCGCAGCCGCAGCTGAAAGATGCCCGTCCACTTCCAGCTGGAGTTCGCTTTCCTCTTCTTCTATAGCTTATGTATCACGGTTGCCTTCATCTGATGCACGCAGTGAAAGGAAAGAAAGACACCGACTACAGACGTGCTGTACATCGCACTGATCACGATCTGCGTTAAAACCCTGCACCACCTCGAGTACCCGCCGCGGCGCTCTCGACATTGAGACGCAGACGTAAGTAACCTATGTTTACTTCAAACATTTCCTAACCAAAGAAGACAACAGGTGAAGCACACTTGCACCCACCCCCTCCACCCCCCACAGGCAGGTGCCCACCCAGCTGCTGCTACGTTTGCCACACACTACGTTGATTACTCACCTGATTTAAAGACTTTCTCCCCCTGCAAGCTGCGCCCAACTCGCTACTTTTCGCTAGACTTCTGCCGGTAGCCAAGGGGGCCCAGGGGGGGCGCAGTTTTTGTGCGAAATATTATCGCACCATTGCTTCTGCTGATATGCACAAGCCCGTGTCCTGCAGCCCAAGACTTTTGACCGACCGTTACACACAAGGGAGTTCAGGACACGCCAACTGAGTGCTTTAACCAGGTATGCTAGATGTAAGTTTAACACACGACAAATTAAGGCATACAGGACTGTCTAATGACCTGGGGCTGCCAACTGCCAGTGGGCCGTTGGTGCGTGCCCAGTCACCAACCATGCAGCCTGGGCATGCTCCTTGCAGCACAGAGAGCACCGCAGAGCAGCAGCAGGCCCTGCTGCAGGTTCTCGCGTGAATAGTGGCATAGTTCCCCTCTACGCGGCAGCAGCAGCACACACAGACGAGCATCCCTGCATGCTGTGCTGGCGCCACACCTCTATATGAACAGTTATTTCACTCATGTAAACCATGCTAAGGGCACAGGCCACATCACGCCACACTAGGCCAGGGGGAACTGAGGCTGTGTGCAGCAGCACACAAGCGCGTTGCACAGTCAGGCGGCTCCACAGACACCCTCTCACCACTTCCAGCGCAGTCACCAAACGACGGCCCATAACAGGCAAACTGTTTCACTGAGGTGCGCTGACGATTCCCCTTGCATGACAAACCGTGACAAACAGCTCGTATTGCGGTTAATGCACACATTTTTCATGCACACATTTTTCATGCATCATCACACAGTCATTAATCTTCGCAAGGTCGGAAATTTGGAAGCTCTGGCCCTGAATCAAAAGCTCTACGGCGCCACCATACATGAATAAACCGCGGTGCCCTTCCAGTGATGGCTCCTAGATGGATCACTCTGCATTGTGAGGTGTTGAAGCTCACAGGAAGCCCATCTCTACAGAGGAGGTACATCAGCACCTGCTACACACCACCAACCCACCGGCACATGCTGTCACACACACAAACTGTATGAAATCAATCAATGCAAGCAGCAGCACCACCACCAGCATGCATGCAATGGCCCCACACTGTGCAACCACCACACGTGTGCAGTGCATGCGCGCACAGAAATCAATAATGTGCAGCACACATGCCCTTGCACATGCGTCCAACCGCCCTTAGGCGACTGCCAGGCGATGCATACAAGCACAGGCGGCAGCACGATATCACGTGCAGCTGCAGCGCTGAACCACACCGCATAAACAACAGCACGCCTTCCAACCATTCTATCAGCCGCTGCACTGAACCAAAGCAACCACCGTTAACCTGACCTTCCACACACCTCCCTCCCTACTTCCAACTGTCGGTCCACAGCGCTGAGCTGCTACAAACTAGCTGCAGGGTAAGCTGCGGCTAGCTTACAGGCCCTTGCCAATGCTTAGGCTGGCAGTCTTGCTGCCCTTGCCTGCGCTCACGCTGACAGAGCTGGTGGTGGCAGCAGCAGCACCCTTGCCGGCCTTGGTGAAGGTTGGCAGAGTGATGGTGGGCTTGGTGAAGGTTGGCAGGGTGATGGTGGGCTTGGTGATGTTGATAGACTTGGTGGTGGCAGCAGCAGTGGTGGCGGCAGCCACTGGTGCGCTGGGGTTGGCTGCGGCGGAAGCGGGGGCAGCGGCGGCGCCCTTACCGGCCTTGCTGAAGGTTGGCAGAGTGAAGTTGGGCTTGGTGAAGGTTGGCAGAGTGATGGTGGGCTTGGTCAGGGTGATGGAACCAGAGCCAGCCTTCAGCAGCTTACGGCCAGTGGTGGCAGTAGCGGTGGCGGCAGCAGCAGCACCCTTGCCGGCCTTGGTGAAGGTTGGCAGGGTGATGGTGGGCTTGGTGATGTGCTGAAGGTTGGCAGAGTGAAGTTGGGCTTGGTGAAGGTTGGCAGAGTGAAGTTGGGCTTGGTGAAGGTTGGCAGAGTGATGGTGGGCTTGGTCAGGGTGATGGAACCAGAGCCAGCCTTCAGCAGCTTACGGCCAGTGGTGGCAGTAGCGGTGGCGGCAGCAGCAGCACCCTTGCCGGCCTTGGTGAAGGTTGGCAGGGTGATGGTGGGCTTGGTGATGTTGATGCTGATAGACTTGGTGGTGGCAGCAGCAGTGGTGGCAGCAGCAGTGGTGGCAGCAGCAGTGGTGGCGGCAGCCACTGGTGCGCTGGGGTTGGCTGCGGTGGAAGCGGGGGCAGCGGCGGCGCCCTTGCCGGCCTTGCTGAAGGTTGGCAGAGTGAAGTTGGGCTTGGTGAAGGTTGGCAGAGTGATGGTGGGCTTGGTCAGGGTGATGGAACCAGAGCCAGCCTTCAGCAGCTTACGGCCAGTGGTGGCAGTAGTAGCAGCACCCTTGCCGGCCTTGGTGAAGGTTGGAATGGTGAAGTTGGGCTTGGTGAAGGTTGGCAGGGTGATGGTGGGCTTGGTGATGTTGATGCTGAAAGACTTGGTGGTGGCAGCAGCAGTGGTGGCAGCAGCAGTGGTGGCGGCAGCCACTGGTGCGCTGGGGTTGGCTGCGGCGGAAGCGGGGGCAGCGGCGGCGCCCTTGCCGGAGATGCTGATACCGGACTTGCCGATGGAGATGGTCTTGGCGCCAACAGTTGCGGTGGCTGCTGCTGCACCCTTGCCGCTGATGCTGATGCCCATCTTGCCAATGCTGATGGTCTTGCCAGCAGATGCAGTGGTGGCAGTTGCTGCTGCGACTGGGGCTGAGGGGTTGGCTGCGGCGTCTGCGGGGGCAGCGGCTGCGCCCTTGCTGATGCTGATGGTGGGCTTAGCAATGCTGATGCTGCCGCCCTTGCCTGCAGCACGGAGCCGAACGAAGCAGAACAGCAACGGGTGAGTGGTCGAACATGCTGTGCAAGTGCAGGAGGCATGTGTGCTGCTCAGCTCCTGCTGCTGCTACAGCTAACAACGAGTCAACAGCAGAGCAAGCGGTACTACTTCCCGTCTTTATCGCCTGTAATTTAGTTGCAACATTCTCGACATCAGGGACGCTGCCCACTGAGCTCCAAGCCAGAGTCACCGCAAGCACGGTTCGCATCGTGGACTGCGGCGTGGGTGCGACTGACGAAACAGCCCATGGTGCACCATTCAGACATGTAAAGATGAACATTTCAACCATTTACTGAGCTGGTCAGGCTGTACTGACGAGCCTGGCGTGGAGTCACCAGCAAGGCGCTGACTTGCCGGGCTGCGACGGTTTCAAACGCTGCAGGCTGTGAGGCTGCATCTGATTTACTCCAAAGCAACTGCTCCAGCTGTTGGGCTCACCGATGTTGGCCTCCACGGAGTGGAGAGCCAGCATGCCCATGAGGGCAACTGCGATCAGTGTAGCACGCATCTTGTCTGCAAATCACCACGTGAAAGAAACAAAACCAACAGCAATTAGTACCTCGATAGGTGAGAACATCATAGGAGAGCTTTGGTGCTGCGCTCGGCCATATGTCAGACACTGCTGGTACTATCGTCGTGCAAGCGTCTGAAGGCCACCAGCAGACTGCATTGAACTGATGTGTAGAATTGAAGGTCTTTCAGCAGGCTGAGCACAAGGCAAGCATCCATAGCAGCACGCCACTGGTGAGAGCATGCGTAAGGACTGTGGTGGCCGGCTGCACGGCACTGATCTAACAGCTGATATGCATCTAAGACGTGTTGAAAGTAAATTGAAAGCAGGAGCGAAGGGCTCGCTCACCTGCACTTGTGCGCTGAGGGTGGTCGTGAAACGGTGATACAGAGTGCTATGCGCTAGAAACAGCGCGAGTGTAGCAGACGGTGCACAACACTGGGTTAATAAGGCACTGTACTTAAGCGGAGGCGCTAGATCGTGCTGTCACACCTCAACAAACACCTCAAGCGCGGTTTTAAAACCTCTGAGGCAGCGCCAGCTCAGCCCGCTTCATTAAGCAATTTCACTATCAGAATCAGCAGTTACAGTGCCCGCGTGGCTCTGTGTAGTCGCCCGGAGGTTGTGTCTTACGGCCAGCTGGCAGTCAAGAAGCGTCCAAAAGTCATGCTGATCGCACCAACGTTGCCGCAATCGCAGTTTGATACATGTGTGCATCATTTATGCACGCGCAGAAAGGCTGATGATGGTAGTGCAGTATCGCCTATCCGGCCCTACATGCTGCCTGGTGACACCAGGCTGCAGTGGCCCTTTCAACGTCAAATAATCAGCATCATATGTCAACAATTCAAATGATGGATCGCCTGGATCGTACTTTATTCATTACAGCAGTACTCTGTAGCTGTAAAGCAGCAGCTTGGGTTGAAGCCTGATGTCCCAAACTGCCAGACCAGCATTGGAGACCCCAGTGCCTGCCCGCCACTTCAGGTGACATAACAGAGACATGCTCTTCGCACGAATGCATCCGCCAAACCCTGTGTGCTTTACCACAGGTGCTGCTTCAATGCCTACACTGCAATTGCAAGCTTCAGCGAAGCTTTCATAGCAGCCTGCTGAGTCAGCAACAGCATTGTTGCACCTAGTGAAAAGCAGCATCACTCCAGCAAGAAAGCATGCAGAATCATGTGCATATAAGGATTCCATCACGACGCTCATGCACTGAACACCGGTCAGCAGCTGCACTGAGCTTGCAGCAGCCCTTTTAAGGGCCGGTCCACGCGAGCATAGTTCTGCTTCGTTGGCCTCCAGCAACTGCAGCTGCTTCTGTTATCCAAAAGTAGCACCACCTAGCAGCTTCCATTGTCACAGTGCCGGCCAACTGCACCACAAGCTGCTCTGCACTTGGATCAACTGGCGTCCCAGGTTGACTTCCAGCAATGCCACCACCTTGGTGTGCATCAAACATAGAGCAACCGGTCCGCAACGATGCTATGATGCTATGGCTTAATGGGTAACATGATGATGATGATGAGCAACCGGTCCGCAACGCCACATGGGCCGCGCAGCACTGCTACAGGCGGTGCGCAGCACTGCCACAACTGCCTGCAACGCCGTACAGCGCACGCTGCTGCTTTTACAGCGCACAGCAGGCGATGCATGCAGGTTGGCCGAGAGCTGGGTAGGCTCACAACCGTGATCTGCACTTCATACATGCAGGGCTCTCTGCTGGCCATTCGCAGGATACATCAAAGTACGTGCTGCAAGTTGTCCCACCAGAACTGAAGGACACATGCCACGAGGCTTTGCAGCGCCTGAAGCAACAGGGGCAGAGCTCATTCAATGAGCTGTTGAACAGCTTGCCTCACTGGTTTGACCCAACCATCATGCTGCGTTCATGCACAAATTCGCACGATGGGATACGGTGTCTGCATGTTGTTCTGCTAGAGTGCTGCTGCATTCTCATACACTCACATGCTACCAGTGGTCTGGCCCCACTCAACCTCACCATTAACTGCACAAGCTTAAGGCAAAGCCCAGGTGATGCATTCGGCAGATAGCAGGAGACAGGCTGTCAGCAGCATACCCTGCATCAACTGCAAGCACCTCTCACGCAAGCAGCGCTTGGCTTAATGGGTAACATGATGATGATGATGACGCAAGCAGCGCATCACTGCTTAGTCTCACCCAGGCACCAGCATCGCCGCTGTGCCTGCAATGCACAGTTTGCACACCATGTAACCTCGCTAGTGCGCTGTCTTCAACATCTAGTGGCAAACCAAGCATCAATGCAAGCCAGCCGCTACATCGTGGCCTTCTATTGTACAAAGCTGTTGGCAGAAAGGAAACCGCACCAACAAGCACCCCAAAGTGGTGCCACCAGGCTACAAGAGTGGCAGACAACTGCACCACTCACAGAAAACACCACAGATTATACGCAGCGTTCCCGCCAACTGGTCAAAAGCATGCACAACTCCAAGCTTCTAAACATACAAAGGCCCTTTGGATCAGGCTGGATGATCTAGCACGAAGCCATGACAGCACAACAGCCATTGGTACAACTAAGAATGCATACAGAAGCAGAGCACGTATTACACATCCGCATGAATCCATTATCTTACACAGACAGCCAATTATGTCACGTACTATTGGCATGTGTGGCTGAGAGCTGGGTGAGCTCAAGGCCATGATCTACTTCTTGATACATACAGCCAGCTCGAATGCACAGCACTCCAGTTGAACCAGGCAGTTGAGATTCTATCAGTACTGAGACAACGGCAATGCTACAATGGAAAAGTGAAGCGCCATAGCCTGTGTTGGCAACACACCGCCGAGTGCAGGGAGGCAAGTAGTCAGCATGCCAGCTGCAGCATCACTGCTGTACCTGTCATCTGACAACTCAGTTGCGACCTGCCGGGCGCTGTGTGCGACCGTGAGACAGGTACCATGGAAGTCACAGCACACTCACAAGCACACTGCTTACGACTGTGCACCCAAATGCAGCCGACAACCCTACACATGCTGATACCATGCGTTTTAAAAGGGCTAGGCCCTTTTTGTGTTCTGGTGCGCCAACGCGTGGTATTGAGTTGCTGATGCGTGTTCGAATGGGCTGTCTTTGCGTGCATGAGCGTACCAGTCGTTATGGTGGCAGCAGAGCTGATTCTAACACAGCATGTCCTGCTTGTGGTCGGGGTGTTGAGTCTTTGTCACATCTGATGTTTGATTGTCCCGCTACTTCTGCTCAGAGGGATACTATGCTTGATGAAATTCGGTCTGTTTTGCGTGATGTTGCTGGCGGCGCTGAAAAATTGCGCAATGTGTTGTCGTTGACTGATGCATCCACTAAGTTGTTGCGTTTTGTTTCTGATGATATTTGGGTAGTAGGGGGGTGTGCCGAGTGATATCTAGGAGCATTGCTGAGTATCTTGTCCAAGCTTGGGATGTGCGTAATAATTGCAAACACAATGGAGCAGTGCTCCCTCTTTCTTCCGCTCCTGAGGGGCGCGGGGCCGATGGCGTTGATGCTATGGCTTAATGGGTGATGATGATGATGATGATGATGATGATGATGATGATGATGATGATGATGATGATGATGATGATGATGATGATGATGATGATGATGATGATGATGCAGCCGACAACACTTTCCCTGGCCGCTGAGCAACATCATGCTGCAATGACACACCACACAACACACGTCCAACAGCAACCGCTGCATGTGTAGCTGCAGCGGACCCACATGTTACAGCAGCTGTCACATAACATGTGTTCAGCCATCCTGCTGATATACATACATATTCTGAGGAAGGTCACTATCCACGCGAACTGACACAACCCTGCCATGCACGACACTGGAGAGGCATCAAGCAGCAGCATACATGTAATTGAGATACACATGCATCCTGGTGCTCGGGTCCTGCACATACCCTTTCCCAGTTGGTTGCAAACTGTGCACGCACCAGCAGCACTTCTGCGCACAGTGTAGGACCAGCGCAACACTCCTTGATGAAATTGCACATCAACTCTAAGCAACTCGCGTGCAGTATCCGTGCAGCAACGGTGGGTTCATTTCTCAAGCCGCTCCATCATCACAACAATGAGCAGGTTCGAGTCGCACAGCTGGACTCCCAACTTCCCAAATCCCATTCAATGCAGAAAGGCGCAGCACCACAAAAAGCACTGGTCTGTCCAGATGCTCTCTGCACAACTGCATACCTCAACGCGCAATACACACACAGGGAACTCACATTGCATCCTCAGGCAACTGCTGCCTGCAGCCTGAGATTACGGCTGGAGGCACAGTGCAAGACGCAAAGCAACGCACCATCGCATGCAAGCCCTTCCACTTTCCTGCTGCAGAGGTTTGGCCCAGCAGGCACAAACCAAACACACAATGCACAAGACCTCCGCATGCTGCTGCCTGCACCTTACATATAATATGCAGGCACAGTGCAAAGCCCAAAGGACCGTCGCATGCAAGCATTTCACTTTGCTGCTGCGGTGGTGTGGCCCAGCAGGTGCTGGCAAGCAGCTTGCAGGCTAGCTTCTGCCTTGGCGAGCTCCGCAGCAGCCTTTGCAGCAGCCCAAGCGCTGCGCTGATCCCATCCAAGGTTTAGCATCCACACACTGCTGCCGCCGCCGCTGCTGCTGCTGCTGCTGCTGCCAGCATGTGCATGCCTCTTTGCTAGTCCAGTTACACGTGCAGGCGCAAAGACAGGCGCCTCTGAGGCACGAGTGTATGCATTGAGCTGCTGCTTCAAAGGCAGCGGGGGACCTTGGACAGCACCTGATGCAGCAATACCCTTCAGCAATGAATGCGGTGCTGATGCTGATGTGTGGTGATGATGGCGTTTGGCTGCACTTCGGAGCTCCACACCTCCCACAGGACCCAACGGGATAGCAAAAGCAGCCCTTGCTGAACCTGCTGCAGCTGCTGCCTTGTTGCCGTATGTGGCAGGATGGCGGTCAGCTATAGCTGTAGCTGCCGTGCTGCTGAACAGAGCAGCTGCGCTGTTGGTCTGTGCTGCATCCTGCTGTTTGAATACTGCAGCTGCCAGCTTTGCCTGAAGCTCGCGGTGCGCGTGACCGACAGCAGCACACAAGCTCTGCAGTTTCTGCTGCTGCTTAGCGGCTGCTGGGGCAGCAGCTGCGGAGTGTGCAGCATGCCAGCTTGCTTTATCCAGCGCAAGGGTTGCTGACAGGAGCTGTCTTGATGCAAAGAACGCTGCACTGTTTGCGGCAAAAGCCGAACTGCCAAACCCACCACCATCACCACCATTCGTGCTGTTGTTATGCGTTCCCGCTGGTGCATATGCCGCGTTGCCAGATGCACTGCCGCTGTTGTCTTCTGCAGCTGATGGAATCCCGCACTGCAGGCTGCGCGAGCGAGCAGTGCTGACGATCTGCATGACGCTCTGTGCTGGCTGCAGCAGTGCTGCTGCATTCATGTTCAGTTGCGCTGCCCAGCTGCGTAGGGTGCTGCCTGCTGCCGCTGCTGCTGCTGCTGCTGCTGCTGCGGCCCTGTTGGCAGCAGCTGCAGAGGGTTGGTAACCTTGGACACCAAGCTTGGTGACTGGACATGCCTTGAAGCTTTTAGCAGCAGGTCTGTATGGGGCAGGAGCAGCGGCCCGACTGAAGGGCAGTGCCTGTTTGGAAGCTGCCTGAGTGCTGACTTTTTTGATCCTGCTGGTGCTGGCCGCAGCTGTGCGGTGCTTCGCAAGGGATACCTTGCTGTAGGCTGGCTTTGCTGCCCAGGGGTTGCTGAGTTGAGCTGCGCCATCACTCTGCTGCTGCTGCTGCTGCTTGGGGCGAGAGCTGACAGCAGCATCGTGCTCTGTGGGCAGCAGCATTGGGAAAGACACCCAGGTGGCCACCCAGCGGCCAGATGCAAATGCACCAGCGCTGGCACTGCTGCTGTTGGTGTTGCTGTCACTCGTGATAGTGGCACTCTGGTGACTTGCTGTAGAAGCATTGGTACTATTGCCGCTGTGAGTGCGATTCTGACGGTTGGCTGGCATAGCTGCTGCTGCTGCTGCTGCTGCTGCTGACAATGATGTCACAGCAGCCCCTTTTTCAGCTGCACCGCTGCTGCCATCAGCGAGTCCAAAGTGCTGCTGAATCAGGCTTGCCGCACTGCTGCTGCTGCTGCTGAGCTGCGTCTGGCTAGCAACTGCTGTTGTAGCTGGAGGCATGTGTACCAACAGGACTCCCCCGGCGCTGCTGCTCTTGCAGCTAGCAGCGCTGGTGCCTCGCTGCTTCTGCTTAGGCTGCAGCTGCGGCAGCATGTACCGCTGATTGTACTGCAGTTTGTGCTGCTGCTGCTGCTTGTACTGCTGCTGTGCGGCAGTACAAGTGCGCGGTGATGACAAGGGGCATGTCGGCTGCTGATCAGCTGGCAGTAACGTCGGCTGCGCTGCAGCAACAGCAGCAATGCGGCTGCTGCTTGGGGTTGGCAGCAGCTGCAGAGATGACCCACATGACAAACATGTGACAGGTGGCAGCATCGGCAGCGTGAGGCCACCCGTCACTGTGTTATGCCCCTCTACAGGTGGAAGCATGAGTAGGGTTAGGCCAGGCTGCTGTTTGGTCATACGCGCAATGCCCAACTCCTTGCTGCTGTCACTGATACGGGGCTTGCCAGTGCTGCTGCTGCTGCTGCTGCTGGCGTTGCGGCTGATGCTGCCAGGCTGCGGATACGCTGTCGGTGGCAGCATCGGCAAAGTAAGGCCGCCACCAAACGTGCCTGCAGCCTTATACACCAACTTATTAATTGCAGCAAAGTCTAGCGCCCTGCTGCTGCTGCTGGATGGAGTTGCTGTTGTGGCTGCCGTACGGTACAGTGCGCTTGCACTGCCACTGCGTGCCTGGCCACTACTGCGCGGCATAAGCTGCTGCTTGCCAAAACCACCAGGTTTCACAAGTGCAAGGCAAGGGGGCGCCGGAAGGTATAACGCTGGAACTGGCTTAGTAGGTCTCATGATGCGCCAAACTGGCGTTGTAACAGCTGCCGTAACAGGTGCAGGAGGGTGTGCTGTCAATGCGGCTGTTGTTAGGTTAGCCCACCACTGAGTGCTGTTACCAAAAGCTGCATTGGCTGCTTTTGCGGCCTGATCAGCTGCAGCAGCAAGCAGGCCGGCAGCTGCCTGCAGCCACAAGAGCTTGCTGCTGTTCCTGCGAGTGGTGTGAGTGCTGTTGCTGGCTGCCTGGGGCTGCTGCCCAATTGGCAATTCCTGCTGCTGCTGCTGCTGCTGCTGCTGCAGCTTCTCAGTGACTGTGCACTGAACAGCTGGCTTCACTGATGCAGCTGCAGCTGCAGTTGCTGCTGCTGCAGGCTTAGAAGCGTGGTAGGTCCAGAGGTAGGTGCAGAGCCTGTGAGCTGCTGACATGTTGGCGGCTTTGCTTGGGCACTGAGCGCCAGCAGCAGCAGCAGCTGCGGCAGCCTGGCAGGGGCTTACGGTGCTGGCTGCTGGTGCCACAGGCATGCGAGAGGCAGTAGAGGTCTTGGTGGTGGCATCTGCAGGGGCGCAGCGGCATGCATCAGGGTAAGGGATCAAGAGCCAAAGAGGTATCGCCAAATGCGTGTGCTTGCCTGGATTGCAGCATCAACTGCAAGTTTCCCCCGATATGTTTGGTGCAGCAAAGCCAGTGACAGAGCTACTGCTGTGCTCCCATGATGGTTACTAGATGAGCGAGCTTCATGACTGCCTGCCTGCCTAAACACGTACAACAACAGGAGCCTAAGTCGGTGTAGCAGTTCACCTGTAAGCCAGGGCGCCAGCTGAGGTTGAGGGTAGCGGCACTGCCACTCCTTGGGGCATGATAGCATCATGTTGACGGGTGCTGGCGCTGACGCTGGCTGCAGCAGGGCCTGAGGCTCGCCTGCTGCTGCTGCTGCCTTCTTGGGTGTGCCAGCAGGTGCATTGCTGACAGCTGGAGTGGAAGTGAGAGCTGCTGCGGCACGTGTATAGTGGAGTGACATTGGCGCAGCGTCATGTGTGACAGTGTAGCGGCCATACTGCGAAACGATTGGCAGCGCTTGCTTGGCTGCGAAGGTTGCTGCAGCCGTCTTGGTGGAGATGAACGCAGCTGGCCGCAGCATCAGCAGCACCAGGGTAGCAATGGCTGCGGTAGCACATGCTCCAAAGAGCAGCAGCAACGACGTGCGGGTGCTGGCACTGCGTGCAGTGGCCTTGTCAGAGGGATTAGGGTTGTCTGCGCAGGGCGCGTTTGCAGAGCTGTCTGCTGGGACCTCGTGAGCAGCTGCTGCTCTGTTAGCGCTGGAAGATGCCTGAGCAGCACTGAAGGATGTCTGCTGCAGCGCCGAAGCCATGGGGCTGTCACATGTGGCCTCGGACTCGACCACCTTGTGCTGCTGCTGCAGTGCTGCTGGGCTCGGCGCCACGCAGTGAATGCTCGCCATGGCCTCGCTGATTATGTCCTGCAGACCAAAGGCATATTTTGATGCAAATCAGAAGCGTTTGCGACGGTGGCGGGTTCGAAGTCGCTGACGTGCCAGTCTAGATGGGCACGGCAGAAAGCAGATGCTGTGCATCTCAGCCACGAACTAAATTATTTACCTGAAGCTGGTCAAAGGGTCCTGCGTCCTCCAGGGCCGTGATCACGGCAGCAGCAGCGGCACTCGGAGTCCCGCACCCTTCACTGGCACTGTCCTCCAGCGAGATGACCCCAAAGGAGTCTGCGTCGTCATCATGTGCGATGATAGCATCTGCATCCCTGTTGCAGGGCCGCTCAACCCACTCAAAATCCATTTGATCCATTGGCGAAGAATGCAGCCACACGATGGAGCTGCTGGCGATCAGAACAGCTCAAGTGTTCGGCATTACAGAAATTGACGTAGAGCTTATGGGGCAAACTGATGACTGAAGGTGTATCTGGTGGTGCCCACCCCTGTCGCTGCGCCCACCCTGATGCACGCTGGATAAAAGACAAAACAAAGCAACGCCTGCTCCACTCGCAAGAATCTGCTGTTGACAGCCAACGCAGTGAGCCAAACGCAGTCCAGTCAATATGACAAGGGTTTGCAGGGTTGCCTGCCAGACTCACAGGTCGTGCTCTCTCGCTCTGAGATCATAGTGTAGGTCAGTAGCACCAATAAGATGACGCTACACAGCCTCTGGAAATCAGCAGCAGCAGGAGAGGTGCAGGCTGCATTGCAGCCAGGTTGGTGAGGGTTCTTGTGCAATGCCATATGCAGTATGGCATACTGGTTTGTTTCAGTATTGTATAGACAAGGTGGTGTAACTAGTGCAGTGGTGACAGGTGGTGATCCTGTGTTTTTGGTCCGGGTGGTGAGCGATGCCGCAGTGGTGACCCTGGTGTTGAATGGTGCCTGGTCAGAGTGGGGATGTTTGCCGTGCTGTGATACCTGTAGATTTTGTTTTAGTGATTGCGGTGCCCCTCCTCAACTTAAAGTGGGGGCTCTTCCACTGGGGGTGGGTGTCTGTCTTGGTACCAGGTCAGTATATCAGTAGTTCATATCCAGGCTCACAGTGTCAGCTGACACCAGGGCGCTGCAAGTAACATGACGAGCAACACACAGACGACACATGCCTACAGACATTTACTGCACGACTTTGACCTACACACCGAAGCGCACGATACGAAGGCAGCGCGAAACACGATTCCTGCCAACAGTCCGTTTGAACCTGTTGCATGAGAAGCGTGGCTGGCTGATCAGCCGCTAGCCAGGCTAAATTACAACAGCTATCTTACCAAAGTGGCAACTGTGGTGACTGCTGTGCTCTCCTGTCAGACCGAAGCAGCAGCAGCAGCAGCAGCAGCAGCAGCAGTAGAGAAGCAGCAGTAGCAATGGCAGAGGCTGATCAACAGAAGAGCCTGGCGTTCTACATTGAAAAGCTAAGGCAGAGAGACGGGGCTTCATGGGAGAAGGTACAGCAACAGCTGTAGACTCGAGGCAGCTGCAACAGCATATACTCCAACCTCCTGTCACAAAGCAGCACTGAACTAAGAGTTCTACTGTGCCTGCCCTTGCCCTTGCAGGACGATCTGTTGGATGTTCTATACTGGTTGAGACAAGTGAATGGCATCGTATTCGGGTTGCTGTGGGGCTTTGCAGCTTTCACGGGCTTCATAGGATTCATGTCGTGAGTAGGCGGGCTGTGGGCATACTGCTGCTGCTGCTGTGTTAGCTGCAGACCAGTTACTGTGAAAGATGATTGACATGGCTGCATACGCTCAGCGAGCTTATAAACGCAGCAGCTAATGCACCAACCAGAACATGCTGGCAGCTCCGAGGGCCTACTTGTAGTCCAGCGCAATGTATTGCAGATGTGGAATTTAGCTTCAGGAACAGCAGGTACAGGTCACTACAGCCATGTGCTTTGCTGCATCAACACTGTATCGCACCACCTGCTCAACACACACCCATACTGCTGTGTTTTTGACTGCATGGTCGCTGCTGCCTGCAATTGTTACTACGCGCTGAATATGCAACACTGCTGTGGCTTGTGACACATCAGCACAACATTGACGCATGTGCATGCTGACCGGGGGCATCAGTCATCATTTTTTTCATGCTGTGCTGCATAACGTTCATCGTGTCATGTCACATGCAGGGCGGTAATCGCCAGCTGTATGCTGACCATGGCCCTCTACAAGAGCGTGCTGGGGTGAGCCATGTGGCATGATACATGCAGAGAATGCAGCTTCACAGCATCAGTGACCCAACAACCAGTGCTTGATTGCTGTACTGCAGCACGCTCAGTGCTTGACTGGTGTACTGCAGCAACGTGTTGTATGCATGCGTGCTTGCTTGTTTGCTTGCACGGCATGCCACAGCATAGCTCAGCAGCGCACCACGCCATCAGGCACACAGTAGCACCATGTGCACAGCATCACCACAGCATCAAAACATTAACACGTAGTGCAGTAGCAGCCCATCTGGGAGGTTAGTCAGTGGCTTGCAGTAAACCAGCATGTGGCAACAGATGATGCAGCAGCAGGACTTTACGAGGCAACCAGCACAAGTGCAACCAAATGTGATACCGCCCCTCTGTCTAGTTTGCCTCCCAGTTCGTTAGCATCACTGCCACTGTCGCTACACCTGCACAACCTGCTCAGTGATTGTGCTTGCTGCAAAGTAACATGTTACTT
The DNA here is from genome assembly GCA_902809745.2 of Tetradesmus lagerheimii. Taxonomy (NCBI): domain Eukaryota; kingdom Viridiplantae; phylum Chlorophyta; class Chlorophyceae; order Sphaeropleales; family Scenedesmaceae; genus Tetradesmus; species Tetradesmus lagerheimii. Next base: position 68,202 of record CADDIJ020000738.1, read on the forward strand.
CTGTTGTTTTGTCCTTTTATGTAACAACAGAGTTGACGAGGAGGACTTTGGGGGCCATTCGGAGCTGATCCAGGAGGGCTTGCCAGGCTGGATGGGTAGCTTTCTGGTGAGATGACAGTTGCAATCTGAAATAGCAATTACCAATTAATGGATGATTGAACATCAGAAGCATATAGGAACACGCTTGCCACCTGCAATGCGGTCTGGATCGGCTGCCATGAAGCATGCATCACAAGGGGCACATGCAGATCGTGCATTGCCGTGTTGAGCGCAGCGGTTGAATGCGCTTTTGCCCACCTGCTAAAGCCGCTGCCTGCCTTCCATGCTGGTACTGCTGTGCCTGCACTGCAGCTCACTTGGACGCTGTCATACACTGCCTTCCACTCATGAGGACACACGGCACGCTGAGGGGCTAGCAGCAGGCAGGCACGTATGCAGCATCAGGAGGCAGGCAGGCAAGCCCACAGGCAGGCAGTACATGACCTGCGTGGTGACACAGCGGTGCAGCAGAGCTGTCAGCAGTGCTGTCAGCACAGCTGGCGTCTCAGCAGCAGCAGCTCCAGCAAAGCAGCAGCAGCGCCGTGAGACGGCACAAGCACTGTCACGAGCAAGAGCCTTGCTGCTTTTGGCGCCCTTGCACAGCCGTCGATGCAGAGTGGCAGCCATGGACGGCAAGTTGAGTATGGATACTTGACGACTAGCAGTTGTAGGGCAGCCAGTGTTATGTGTCTTGATGTTGTGGTTGCTGATTCACCGGATGTGCACTGATTCATTTTGCAAGGCACTGTTTTTGCAGGTCTGCAGTGCTGCTGCTCAGATGTGGTGCGTTCTCTTGCATGCGTTTCATACTCTGTGCAGTGTGATCCAATCAAACACAGGTGTTTGCAGCTGCAGCTGCAGCTGCCACATCATGGCCTTCTAGGAAACCCATCTGCAGGCTGCTACAGCAGTTCTGTTCGTTAGAGCACTTGATTGATTGCAACAGTGCCACCAATGGCTAGCTCGTTGCACAGATTCATTCTTGTTTGGCTCGTGGCAAGCTTGGCCACATGAAGTGCAACACAGGCATTGACAGGTGGCTTGCACTGGTTTTGAAGCAGCCACTGGAGTGCAGGATTGCTCAGTTCCAGTGGCACGGTGCCCGGCACGGTTGCGGCAACCAGGCTGCTGCAGGCCCTAGGGCCTGGGCCAGACCTTTTCTGTATAGCAGCTGGTGGGCGCTGCTGTATATGCTTGCTCAAGGTTTGTAACCACAGTCATGAATTATCAGTGTGGTCGTTATCCTCAGCTCTCGTTTTAATGTTGTGTTCAACGGCCAATTAGATCTAGTCAAGACTCTTGACAATGTCACGCCTACGCCTGTACACCAGACCAACCTGGTCTTGAAGCAATGACTGTCACAGCGGCTGCCGATCCACTGGAGCCCAGGCTGGGGCACTGTGGTCCAGCAGCCTGCTGTAGGCTAGTAGTGGCACTGCACATGCGTGTTCTTCGTCACACTCACTCAGTTCGTCGTCAAACCATTAAAAAACCCACTCAGTTGCAGTGCAAGGCCACTAGGTGGCCCTGCGCACGCCGTGCGGAACAAACTCACTCAGTTGCAGTGCAGGGCCATTGGGTGCATTGAATTGAACTGCCAGTACTAGTAGTAATTGGCACAGGTGCTGCGCCTGGCATGCAAGCGAGACATCCTTGCTCAGTATAGTGTCGTCATCCACGTTTGTTACACTGCAACATGAATGTTGTTCACTCAAATGACAGCAATGCAACTGCTGCCTTGTCAAGGCAATGACTGTGCTTCGCTGTTGATACAGGCACACATCATGCGTGACGCAGACTGCTGCTTCCCACATGCCTAGCCTGACGTCAAGCCACCAACCGCGAAAGACAGGCCTTGCCGCCGCGTATTGCTGCGTATCTTGTGAAAGCTTGGGATGTGCGTAATAGTTGCAAACATAATGGAGCGGTGCTCCCTCTTTCTTCCGCCCCGGGGGGGCGCGGGGCCGATGGCGTTGATGCTATGGCTTGATCTGGTAATTTGATGATGATGATGATGATGATGATGATGATGATGATGATGATGATGATGATGATGATGATGATGATGATGATGATGATGCCTTGCCGCCGCGCTGCAGGGCCTGCTGGCTCATCATCAAAATCAAATTACCAGATCAAGCCATAGCATCAGCATCAGGACCTGCTGGCTGTCATTCTCAATAGCACACGCGTACGACAACATACGTACAACAACATAGGCTGCTGTGAGTGGCGCCAACACTGTACTACCAACCATGCCATCCACCAGCGCTGTCATGCTAGCATGACAGCATCCAACAGCATGATGCTGTCTGCAGCTGCCACCCAAAAGCCACCAACATCATGATCAGTAGCCTGGTGAAACCACGGTAGCCGCTGCCTGATGTTGTAGCATGAACGCATACTACCAATCAAATCATTTGACAGCATGACAGAATTGACCGCATGATGCTGTCTGCGGCTGCCACCCAAAGCAACCGTTCAACTCCTCTGTTGCTTCTGGTCCGGGTGCTGGGCACCTCCTGGAATAAGGGCGCTGGCGTGTCTTGCTGGTGGCGGCGGTGCCGTGGGCCTCCGCCCATCAGGTTCGCTTGATTGATGCGTACGGCCAGCCAGTAGATATGGCCCCCTTGTAACCTGTATATACAAAAAAGCAGCCAATAAAAGCAGCCAACGTCAGTGACCTGGTGAAACCATGGTAGCCTCTGCCTGATGTTGCAGTATGAAGACAAAACATTGCCGACCAGGGCGCTGTTCACCCAGCTAAGCTGCAATCCAACCTCTGCTGCTGGCCGCCAGGCTGTGACACCCAGGCTGCACCTATTGCATCATACAGTCTGCATGCAGGATACGAGCAGCATCTGCTGGCCAAACACGACACCACTGATAGTACTAGTGTTGCTTGAACTTCCGGGTGAAGTCTTGCAAGCTTCAGCACTGATGCACACGCTGCAGATGCGCATGGCTGCGGCTATGGCGGTCAATGTTGTGCAGACACAGCGCTGCTGCTCACCTGCTGCAGGAGCACAGCACCATGCT
>CADDIJ020000739.1:0-59290 GCA_902809745.2 Tetradesmus lagerheimii
CTTCTGCATACACAAATCGCATGAATGATGACAGCCTGCTTGGAGAGAAAGACATGTGGCAGCTTGTGCGTCGTCTGTGCCCCAAGCATGTCAGCGAGGCAGTTTACAGCGTCATGCAGCATCCATCTGGGCATGTGGCATCTACCCCAGCTGAGAAAGCTGATGCTTTCAAGTGTCATTATGAGCGCGTTGGCAGCCATGCAGCATTTGCTTCCTCCAACCCCCAGTTTGAGGCTGCACACATGTCCCGAGTTGCAGCCAATGTGCAACAGTATTTGCAAGACTCTGCTGACTCCCCTGCCACCCTGCTGGACCTGCCCATCACTGCCGCCGAAGTTTCCGACTGCCTGCAGAGGCTGCGCACTGGCAAGGCCGGCAACCCGGCTGAGGAGGGCATTGTCAATGAGCTACTCAAGTATGAGGCAGCACGGCCGCAGATATGTTACTGCAGTACTGCAATCTGATGTGGCAGCTTGAGCAGGTGCACCAGGTGCCAGGTACAGTTGTGAACATGCCCAAGAAGGGTGACCTGACAGACCCCACCAACTACCGTGGTATCACCCTGCTTAGCGTGCTGTACAAATTTTACACCAGCGTTCTCAACCAGCGCCTCATCAACTTTGCAGAAGGCAAGTCAGTGGCGGAGGGCACGACACAGCAACGGCAGCAGCAGCAGCAGCAACAGCAGGCGCAACAGCAGCAACAGCAGGCGCAACAGCAGCGGCAGCAGGCACGTCAGCAGCAGCAGGCGCAACAGCAGCAGCAGCAGGCACGTCAGCAGCAGCAGCAGGCACGTCAGCAGCAGCAGGCGCAACAGCAGCAGCAGCAGGCACGTCAGCAGCAACAGCAGCAGCAGCAGCAGCAGCGTGTAACTGCTGCTACAGCAGCAGGAACGCCGCTGCTGCACGAGAGCCAGAACGGCTTTCGTCCCAAGCGCAGCTGTGCTGACCACCAGAGTGTGCTCAGTGAGGTGTTGGGTGGGAGGAAAGCTGAGGGGAAGGATTCTTATGTGCCGTTTGTTGACACCTATAAGGCTTTCCCAACAGTGTGGCTTGATGGGCTCTTTCAAAAGCTGTGGGACAAGGGTGTGCGTGGAAAGATGTTCCGTGTACTCTACAACTTGTATCAGGGTGCACGCCGTGTGGTGTCTCACGAAGGTCATGTCACTGAGAGCTTCACATGTGACCTTGGTTTGCATGAGGGTGATGTTATTTCCCCCACACTGTACCTGTACTTCATTGATGATCTGCTGCATGAGGTGCATGCAAAGCACCCTGGAATCACCCTTATGGGCCCTTGTGACGAGCCTGCTGGTCAGGTTGTGGCAGCCATGCAGGCTGATGACTTTGTTGCTGTGTGCGGATCTCTGGCTGAGGTTCAGGCTGTGGCTGCAACAGTTTATGAATACAGTTGCAAGTGGCGGTTCAAGCTGAATAGCTTGAAGTCTGCTGTCATGCATGTCTCACCAGCTAGACAGCCCAGCCAGTTGGCTGACTCTGGCATCATTTGGAATGGCGTGCCTGTGCCTGTTGTATCAGAGTACTGCTACCTTGGCCTGTGGTTCAACAATGCCTGCAACTGGAATACGCACTTTGAGAAGATGTTGGCCAAAGTGCATCGTGTGAAGGGTGGGCTCATGCCAGTTTGGAAGAGCCGGCTCATCAGCGTGGAAGTAAAGCGTATCATTCTGCTTACATGCGTTCGCCCGATTGCTGAATATGGCAGTGAGGTCTGGTTTCCGTCAACTGCAAGGCAACTGCAACAGATTGACAAAGTGCAGACTGACATCATCAAGTGCTCAATGCGTTGTGGCAAGGAGCGCCCTTGCACTTCACTTGTTCTGGCTGAATGGGGTGTGAAGCCATTGCACACGTGGCTTCATCAGAGGGCGATGGAGTATTACTTTAGGGTCCAGCGTATGCAGAATTCGCGTTTGCCACGTCAGGTTTTCTCAGCTGAGTGGAAGCGCCCTAGTGGTGCTGTTGCGGTGACACCTTGGCATAAGTATGTGCAGAGTTTGCTTTGCTAGTATGGTGTGGATGTTGAGGCGGCGGCTGATCGAGCTAATGCGTGCAAGAATCACATCAACCGTCAGGTCAGGAAGCTGCATGCAGACACAATTGTTTGTGAATCACCGCAGCACTCTACTTTGAGCCGTTACATCACGCATGTGCACCCTACACATGCTGATGCCATGCGTTTTAAAAGGGCTAGGCCCTTTTTGTGTTCTGGTGCGCCAACGCGTGGTATTGAGTTGCTGATGCGTGTTCGAATGGGCTGTCTTTGTGTGCATGAGCGTACCAGTCGTTATGGCGGCAGCAGAGCTGATTCTACAACAGCATGTCCTGCTTGTGGTCAGGGTGTTGAGTCTTTGTCACATCTGATGTTTGATTGTCCCGCTACTTCTGCTCAGAGGGATACTATGCTTGATGAAATTCGGTCTGTTTTGCGTGATGTTGCTGGCGGCGCTGAAAAATTGCGCAATGTGTTGTCGTTGACTGATGCATCCACTAAGTTGTTGCGTTTTGTTTCTGATGATGTTTGGGGTAGTAGGGGGGTGTGCCGAGTGATATCTAGGAGCATTGCTGAGTATCTTGTCCAAGCTTGGGATGTGCGTAATAATTGCAAACACATTGGAGCAGTGCTCCCTCTTTCTTCCGCTCCTGAGGGGCGCGGGGCCAATGGCGTTGATGCTATGGCTTAATGGGTAACATGATGATGATGATGATGCTCATGTTTCCTGGGTTTTTGAGCTTGAGGCCCAAGTTGAGCACCTGTTGGTACCACAAGATCTGCAGCGCTCTGCAATCATTGCTGTGTCCGAGAGGGCTTTCGGGAAAGCTGGCTGGGTGTCACACTCATAGTGTATGCCGATGTTTGCAGCCGTTTCACTAACTGCTATCATCAGTGGCTTGCAGGACATGTTATGGCATGCGCGAACTTTTGTTGCAGGTGATAACGCTTGACGATGGATCCATATCCAAAACAGTCAGTGGCCGGCACATAATTCATCACCTGTCATGCAACACTACAGGGAGAGCGCAGTACACAACACATGGCACAACTATTTTTTGGTTGCCTGCCAGCTGGCAGCCTGAGACAGGCTGTCGCAGCCAGCACCTTGTGGCACCAACATGATCGCATTCCCAGGCCATGTTGTTGCAGTGCGTGGTTCGACGTTTTCTGCTTGCAGTACAGCACTGAGGTTGCGCTTGCAAGCGGTGGTGGTTGGGCATACATGGCCGAGCAGATGTGTATGATCAGGCCAACTTGCTGACGCGTCAACCGCCAGATCTGGCCCTGCAGGGAGTCCAGCTGGACGTCTCCACCACAGCCTGCTGAGAGCGTCACGGCACTGCCATGATGGCCAAGGCAAGCGCAGCCTCACTTGCAAATGTCCGACAGAGGCTCCAAGTTTCATCATGAAACTCGTTTGAAAGGAGAAGGAGTGGATGTTGCAGTTCCTCAGCCTCAGGAACATTGAGCTGCGCGTTATGCCAGCGCTGCAGCAGCAGCAGGTTGGCGCAGCACCAGCAGAAGCGCAGGCACCAGCCCCGGCAGCAGCCGATGCCCCAGCAGCAGCAGCAGCAGCAGCAGCAGCAGGCCCAGCACCAGCACCTGCTGATGCGTTCAACCCTCTTGCCCACCTCACCAGCCTCACTGGGCTGGAGTTGCTCAACTACGGCAAAGTGAAAGGCTCTAATGGCTTGCTGCCGCCAAGTGCAGTGCATGCTCTGTCAGCACTCAGCGGCCTGCGGTTGCTGCGCTTACCAGATGTAGAAGAGCCACTGGTCTGGCTGCCAGAGCTGCGCCAGCTGACAAACCTGGAGGTGCGCGCTGAGGCGTTTGCACTAGGCACAGGTCCTCGTGAAACAGTGCGTGCACCGTTCAGCGGCATGCAGCAGCTGCAGCAGCTGGTGATCACACATGAAACGCACCGGTGCTGCGGCGTATACAACGTGCAGCTGCTAGAGGGCCTGCCACGCTCACTGACGCGCCTAGAGTTCAAATGGGCAGTAGCTGACCAGCTGAACGACAGCACCGTGCCCACGCTAGCCAGCTTGACAGCAATGCGGCACCTGAGGATTCTGAGCAACAGGACGCGCGGCGACAGCAGCCATATGCTCCCGCAATTTCTCGTCAACATGCGGCAGCTGCAGGTGCTGCAGCTAGAGGGTGTGAACAGGGATGCGCTGCCAGTGCTGCTGGCGGTCATGCCTGGTCTGACACAGCTGGAAGATCTGGAGATGTCAGGCTTCACGCACGATGTGCCACCAGCAGCAGATGCAGAGGAGCAGCCTGCGCTGCAACTTCAGCATTTGGAGTAATCTGCGCTGCTGCCGCCAAGCCCTGGGCTGCGCAGGGTGGTGCTGCATGGCGTGGCAGACACATACTACCTGCCGTCAGGGTGTGCAGCGCAGCTGTTTGCACCAGGCCTCATGTTCCCAGGCATGCGTGAGCTGCAGCTCACAGACACCAAATGGAACACTCGTCCATACGAGCGCCTCCACCTGCTTGATCGGGTGCCATACATGTTTGAGGGAGAGGATATCAGCCGGCTGGTCACCTGCTGCCCCAACCTGAAGACGCTATGTGTCCCAGGCACCGTGCAGCCAGGGGCGGACTTCAGCCCGCTTCTGCAGCTGAACAGGCTCGCACAGCTGGAGTTGAAGGGAGCAGCAGTGACAGATGACACGGCAGCGAGCGTGTCACGGCAGCTGACTTCGCTGCAGCACTTGGATATAACATATTCAGATGGCGTGACAGATGTCAGTTTGCTGTCGCTGACTACGCTGCGGCAGTTGACCAGGCTGCGGCTGCTCGACTGTGGTCTCAAGACAGAGGAGGGCTATCGTGGCCTTCGCGCAGGGAGCTTGATTGCAAATCAGAGGCAGCACGGGAACGTGAGTCACAAACAACAGCGGCCTGTAGCAGCAGATGCACTCGCACTGTACTTTGATATATGACACGGCTTGCACCAGCACAGGCACTACTCGTAGAGCTTTGTGCCCACACATCATACACTTGGTGGTGCAGCCGTAACAGTGTATGTCATGCACATCATGCCAAGGGGATGTTTCTCAACCAATCACGCTGGGGGCTAGCATGTATGGATTCATGGTGTCGTCGGCAGCAAGATGTTCACCACCAATGTGTTTACAACCGCGGTCATCTGATACACTGCCATATAACAACACGCCTGTGCTTTCAGGCCTGGCATGGATGTTCAAAAGATGTTGTTTACCCAGGACACTAATCGTATCATTGCCGGCTGCCTGCCTGCTCATCTGCATGCACACTCTGCAGGATGCTCCTCCTGATGCTTGGATTCAGCTGCTGCAGCAGTGCACAGCTAGTGACATCTGCCGACCAAAAATCGTGGCGGCAATGGAGGCGATAGAAGCAGCAGGTGCGCAGAGTACATGGCATGCAAAGATCAGCCTGGGCTGGCGCAGTATGTACTTGCAGAGCAGGTGTTTTGCTGGTGTGCACAGCTGGAACACCACCTGCAGTGAAATGTTGCACACTGTAATGCAGGGCTCCTCGCAAGTTACCAGCTCTGCTGTGCCCCATAGTGAACCACTGCATCCCTTACTCACTGTCAGATGGTTGTGCATTGACGCAGGTGCTCTGTGAAAAGCACGCGTGGCTGGAAGTTGCAGGGACGGCCGTGCACAGCAGGACATCAGTGGCTGCAGCATCAGCAGCAGCATGGCGCCGCAGCAGCCGCAGCATCTACGCCATAGCTGGACCAATGTGGCCACTCTGGGTGGTGGTGGTGTGTGGGGGTCGGGGGGTCTCTGGAATCTGTGATGGCCAGCTAGCTAGCTCCAAGCCAGAAATATGTGTGGGCGTTTGTGTCAAGTTCTGGTGCTGAGTATTACTGTGATATGTGGAAGTTGCTGATAGGCAGCCTGCGCATGGGCAGATGCCTGGCTAGAAGGCCAGAAGGGCAGGAGGGTTCGCAACTGTCAAGGCGCGCATATGATGCACTCGCCTGTGTGACCAAACCATATGCAAGCAACCAGGTGTGGCCTGCTTGTTGCGAAGCGCGCATTGGATGCATCCGCCTGCTGTAACAGCCAGACAACACCAGAGCAACACAGAGGCTGCTCAGGCACGTGTAGCAGACTTCATGCGGCATGCAAGCAGCTGCAGCAGTAACAGCTGCCAGGGGAGCTGCAGGAGTGGCAGTGGTGTCCCACATAGGCAGTGGTCCCAACAGCTTACAGCAGCACATGCAGCCTGCATGGCATTTCAACGCTTGCTTGGAACTCACATGGGTGTGTATACGTTCCAATGGCGCCGCTGTAGTACAGCTAGAAGATGGTGGCTCACTTGCTGGTCGTCTTGTTTGTATCATCTGCGTGCATGCATGATGGCCTTGGTCCTTCTATCTTCCGCTCCAGCACTGAGCGGAGCGCAAGGGCGATGGCGTTGATGCCTTAGTATGGCTTGATAATAATCAATCCTTGTAAGCCATACCTTGGCTTGATGGCTTGATGTAACATATTCATCGGATGATGGTCTGCGTGCATGATGGCCGTGGTCGGTGGCGTGGCAGAGTGATTGCTGCCAGCATGATGCTGCACAGCAGCTGCCAGGTGCTGCTGGCTGTGCCAGCTGGACCAGCACCAGGTGCAAGCATACTGTCTGCTGCCAGCACTTCCAGTGGATGCGCACAATCTCGATGCACGTTGCAAACCGAATCTATCATTGTTGCTTGAATGCGGTTGAGGATCTCGTGAGTTCTTTGCAACACCCTGTAAGGCAGAGGGGAAAGCTGTCAGGCTGGCCAGCAGTACAGCAGCAGTACGCTGGCGCAACCAACAGGCCAGACTATCACATGACACAGTAATAAACGAGTTTTTGAAGTTTAATATTGGTGTGGCAAGGCAACTCGGCGCCGACTGCTGAAGATTATGTGGGCAGGTAGCGATGGCCAGGCTGTCTCCCGTAACCACCTTTTGATAGTTCAGCCACGTGCAAAACAAACATTAGACTGCAAATAAGTAAACTGGCTGGCCATGTCACAGGGAAGTCTTTCTCAGCTACGTATGCGTTGTTGTTTTTGGCGCGGTTCTTGGGTAAGCCCCTTGCTCAGCAACACAATACATCAAACCATCCGGATCGAGGTCCATAGCGTGGATCACACCTGCTCCATCCGTACGTTCTCTCAGGGAACGCCAGAACTGCCAGCATGGTTGGATTCGGTGACTGGCGCAGCTGTCCGCTGCTGGTGAAGGCCAACGACAAATGGGGCAGCTTTATCAAGGAGGAGCAGGTCGGAGCTGCAGTCGCTGGTGGTGCTACACTGGCACTGGCGGGCGTGTTCGTCTACAGGAGGTGCGTTGACGCCCCCGCTTATTTGATTATGTGTTCAATCCATACGTGGTCTACTTTGGTGGAGTTACGCCTGCTGATCATTGAAGAAGCTGGAGGTGTTGAGCAGCGGGTGCGTGCACTGGCGCACTGATTACCTGACGCACTTGGATGCTGTACAACGTGGCTGCAGACGGCTCCTATCTCTTTTGCATGTTGGTTACGTGCGGTTGAGCGCAGCCCAGCACTGAAGCGGCAGATAGCTCACATAGTGCTGGTGCTGCACTTCTGCTCTGCTGCTGCTGTAGGTACTCTGGTGCCAGCAAGAACAGGCCAACAATCTTCGAGCTGTCTGGAGGCTCTATCGAAAAAGACAAGGTTAAGCACGAGTGGGACAACTATGAGTCCTCATACGGCAAGGACGCAGGCGAGGGCATCAAGGACAGGTGGGGCGTGCTGTCCGAGGTGCAGTGCTGGCAACTGCGTGCCTGCTTGATTTGTTGTGATCAGCAGCAGCTGAGGAACAATTTGCGCAGCTAGACGTCTTGTATTGCATGGTGGGCATGCAGCAAGCAAACAAACGCTTGTCAGCAGCATTGTATCACATGTCACAGCAGCGTTGCCGGCCTGTGCCTGGCACCTTGCCAGCTTGCACTTCTGCACTGCAGCGATCTTGCATTACTGTTTCAGCAACTGTCTTTGCTGCTGCTGCTGTTGCTGCTGCAGGTCAAAGACTGTGCAGCTAGTGGATGTGTTCTACAGCCTGGTCACTGACATCTACGAGTACGGCTGGGGCCAGTCCTTCCACTTCTCACCAAAGCTGCCAGGTGAGGCGCAGCAGCAGCAGCAGCAGCAGCACACACAGCAGCAGTACTGGCAGCAACAGCATGTATGATAAAAGCAGCTCCGGCATCGGTTGAGTCACTGCAGGCAGTGGTTTTCGGCTTTGCTTACTCACCAAGATGCCAGTGCAGCAGCAGCAGCAGCAGCGGGGTGGGTGGCCATTGCACGGCATTAGAAGCAGTCAAACCAAGCACGCCATGCTATCGCCAATTGTACGCTGCCACAGTCCCCGCAGATCGCAATGCAGTGAAGTCTTTGCATAGCCTGGGATAACGCTGATGCTGTGTCTGCAGGCAAGAACTGGGTGGCGTCGGAGGCAGCTCACGAGGCGCGTGTGGCAGTTGAGCTGGGGCTGCGGCCAGGCATGAAGGTGCTAGACTGTGGCTGCGGCGTGGGAGGGCCCATGCGCACAGTGGCCTCCGTCAGCGGAGCACACGTTACAGGTGCGTGGCGTGCTCGTGCATGCCGTGCGTATGCGTGGCGTGCTTGTGCTTGTGCTCATGGGCAGCTGAGGCGGTGGGCGAAGGGTAATGGGTACCAGCTAAAGAGCATGCTGAACTAGCACCAGCAGCAGCAATGAGCAGCAAGGGGTTTGTGTTTGCAGGCACCATATGAGGTTGGCGTATGCACAAGTACAGTTGTGATATGCTGCCAGCAGCCAACACGTATGCGCCACTTGCGGCACCCCCTGAAGAACAGGGTGCACCACTGAACTCGTGCGGAACCTTGAGGCTTTGTGACCTTTCAGCTCTCGCTCAAACCCTGCAGGCATCACCATCAACCAGTACCAGGTGGACCGCGCCACGCACCACAACCAGCGCCTGGGCGTGGCCCCCCTGGCTGATGTGGTGCGCGGAAACTTCTGCGAGCTGCCCTTCGCACCAAACACCTTTGACGCTGCGTATGCCATCGAGGCAACGTGTCACGGTAAGACCTGGCTACTGGTTTAACCTCGCTGCAGTGGTTATAAGCAACATGAATCATAGTTGCAGTTCTGTTTGCTGCTCTTATGGTAGCCTGTTCATTCTCCACGCGAACATCCTCAGTGCAGCCCTGCGCGTCTCAGTGGATTAACTACTCTGTCATTCCACCTGTTATATAACATGTTACATTTGTGTTACCTTCCCCCCTGCAGCCGCCAAGCTTGAAGACGTGTATGGCGAGATCTTCAAGGCGCTCAAGCCAGGCGGCCTCTTCTTAAGCTACACAATCCTCTGGCATGTCTCATCTTAGATAACATGTTGTGTTTGTGTTACATTTATTTGCAGCCGCCAAGCTAGAGGACGTGTACGGCGAGATCTTCAAGGCGCTCAAGCCAGGGGGCCTCTTCCTGAGCTACGAGTGGGTCTCCACCAAGGACTTTGATGCAAGCAACCCCGAGCACGTGCGCATTATCGATGAGATCAACTTTGGCAACGGTCTGCCTGAGATGCGAACCTATACGCAGGCAGAGGACGCAGGCAAGGCAGTCGGCTTCAAGCTGATCACCAGGTAGGAACGGTGAACGCAGCAACTTTGCATGGCAGTGGGGCAGATGCAGCCTGCGAGTTGCGGCAGCTTAACAGTTTTGAGTGAGTGAGTGACTCCCCAAGCGCTCTGCAGCGCCTGGGTTACTTGAGGCTCAAGAGACGTGTGTGACCAAGGGTCGGCAACCCTTGGGCTCCACGCCCCCTACCTGTCCTCTCACATCCAATGATGTGAGGAGGCGCAGCGCTGATTGTCTACTTGAAACGTTGCTTCTTGCAGTGTTCAGGCTCGGAGTTGTGATAAGCTCTTTTCTTTTCGTTACTCCGTTACCAGTAATGGATTGCTTGTCTGCCGCCGGCCTGCGGTCCTGCTTTTCCGTTGAATTCTTCTGCTGTCATGACCGCCTGCAGCCCTGACCTTGTGTAGCCCGCTACTTGAGGTGGCAGATGGTGGCGCGCATGCTCATGCTTGCCTGCCTGCCTGCCTGCCTGCTCGTTTGGCTTTGTCTGTACTGCTGTTGTGTTGTGCAGCCTGGACCTTGCTGTTGCGTCTGAGGTGGCTGACGGCTGGTGGAAGCGGCTGGATGAGCTGGCTTGGCAGAACGAGGTGAGGCCACTGCAGCCGCTGCGGGCATTAGTTGAAGTTGCTGTTGGTTGGTTGGTGTACGTGCAGGCTTGAGGTTGGGGGAACTGCACTGCGTGTACACAGCAACATGGTGCGCAACTGTATGAAGCGTGACGTGCCCACCACGCGCTGCAGAAGCTGCCAGTGGTTCAATAGATGTTGCAGCTGGTAGTGGCGCAGAAGCCATCTGTGTCAGACACACATCTTGCATGCATAGCTGCATCCCTTCATGCCTGCATTCATCGCCCTTTGTCATTTCAAAAAAACATGTGGCGTTGGCTGTGCTAAACGCACTGATGCGCAGTAACAACCACTGCTCAAGCCGCTTCTGCTGCTGCTGCTGCTCATGCCCCGCTCTTTCGTTCACACCCTGCAGGTGAGCCACGTGGTGGTGACAGCGCTGGACACGCTGTTCCTGGCACCCAAGGGCCTAAAGGACGTGCACAACATGCTGCGCAACGTGGCCCGCAGCCTTGTGGCAGGCGGCAAGACCGGCGTGTTCTCACCAATGCACATGCTGGTGTTCCAGAAACCCAAGTGAAGCCGCAAGCAGCAGCAGCAGCGTGCTGGGCAGACCTGCAAGGGAGTGGCTTTTGTGAGGCTGCGTGACGTGGCAAAAGCACCTGTTGTACAGGTTTGAGGTACGGCCAGCTTGGGAGCTGTGGCTTCCACAACAAGCGTGCCGTTACGACAGCGTTGCCAACGTTTCATTCAATGAGGGTGCTGTTGTGGCCGGTTCATGGCTGCTGTGTAAGCAGCTGCACGGCTCATTCAACATGTTGGCGGGTAGAGCCTGTGCAAGCATGACACAGCCTTGAGAGTTCAGTGCAGCTTGGGTTCTGTGGTAGGGTGTCGTTGTAGGGTTGGGTGGTAGGATACTCGGGGTTTGCTGGTGGGCAGCAGTAGCTGCTGGGAGGCCTGCACTTGCTGTGTGTTTGTTGCTGTGGCAAGCATCGGCAATAAAGATGACATGGTGTCTGGTGTAGGAGCAGCATAAACTGGGACACAGCAGCTGTGCAGCTGCTTGTGTACCCCTGCAGTCTACAGTGCATGCAAACGCATGCCGCTGCAGTGGTGTTCTGCAACAGAGAGATTGCAGCATTCTTGGCCAAGGCCTCAAAAGCTTGCAGCAGCACTGTTCGTGTTGACCACTGCTTGAAGGTGCGATTCTTTTGCATGATTCAGGCACAGCGGCAGTGAGCCGGAGGGGGTTCAGAGAGTCGATGACAGTCCTGCAGCAGTGCCCGTGCCTGCTGGGTGTCGGTTAACATGCAATCAAGCATCTCTCTAGTATGCACATGATTGACTTTCTCTGAGTTGCTTGACATGCGTCGATGTGGGCAGAGAACTGCAGCTGCTGGCAGCTGCCGGAGAGTGCTGTTGTGCTGTTTCATTGGCACTGTGCTACATGCATGCAGATGATGATAGGTACCAGAGCAGCAGCGTATACGCTGATTGTGGTGTGTGCCATTGCTTGCAAGTACTGTGTGGTGATCACCTGGCATTGATTACGCTGTGCTGAGGAGCAGCGCTGTCACAGACGTTCATGCTCTAGTGCATGCAGGACTCTTTGGCTTATGAGTGCACCTGCACCAGGTTCAAAGGCAATCATCGCCACTGGTAACGATGGGCACGGCTCAAACCGTTGACAGTATGTATGGCTTGGGAATTTGAAGCAGGCGTGACAGTGACAAGTGCTGTTATGATGCCGCAACACTGCTGAGCAGTAGAGCAAGCAGGCAACTGTTCAAGTGAATCGGTTCGCTTGTCAGAAGTCAAATGCCCGCGTGTGGGGACTCACCTTACAGCAACACTCGGTACGCCAGAACTTTGCTGCTTGCTTCCACATCACCCAGCGCTAGTGCCGTTTGACCCACGCTGACTACCAATCCTAATGTGACTTGAAGTGCTTGTCTGTAAGGATGTGAGTTGTTCGCGCTTCATCGTGAGGATCCGTAGGCAGGTGCCAACAACTGTCTTGCTGACCTCGGTCTAACCACACCGCCTAGAGGCAGCAGCCGATATGATGCGGCCTACCATGGGCAGTGGAGGGAGGGTTAGAAAGCATAGTATATGCCGGCAGGTCGTGCCCCTGCCGGTAGCAGTGTCCCTATGTGTGACATGCTTCATGTTTGGCCTCTTCTGGGGAAAGACAGTGCCAACAACAGTGCAGGAAACGGTGGGTTCGTTGAAAATTCGAAGTAGGGGTTGCTCCAATGCACGTTGATGCATCACAGCTGCGCCAGCGGCTGCGTTATGAGCGCAACGACTGCCAGCACCAGCAGCAGCACCTGCATACACAAGAGAGCATCGGCAGCAGCAGGACTGACATGCTGCAAGTGCGTAGCAATGTATAATATCAGATCATACAGCTGTACAACCACAAAAGCAAACCACAAACGCAAGGAGCTTGCAACCCAAAGGCACAGTGTGTTGGACACAGCAGTACAACCTACTCAGCAGTACACTTCCTAACGATTGGCTCGCAGGTGCTGGATGCTACGGTGCAACAGCAGCAGCATCAGCATCAGGAGCAGCTACGGCAGCAGCAGCATAGAAAGCAGCCACACCAGCAGAAGCAGCAAGAGCAGGCAGTACAAACCTCACCTGCAGCTGCCCCTGTGCCGCAGCAGCTGCATAGGAAGCAGCAAGAACAGTTGTTAGCACCTAGGGAGCAGCAGAAGCAGCAGCAGCAGCATGTGAAGCAAGAAACAGACATTCAACAGCAGCAGCAGCAGCAGCAGCCGGGGCAATCACAGGCACAGGAACATGCTGAGGCAGCTGTTCAAGTGGATGGCCAACAGGATGTGCAGCAGCAGCAGGAGCCACTGCAGCAGCAGCAGCAGCAACAGCAGCAAGCTGCGGGACAGGGTGTGGACGCACCAGCCCAGCCTGCTGCATCACCGCAGCTGCACGAGCAGCAGCAGCAGCAGGCGCAGCACCCAGAACAGGGTGGCCAACAACCTGCGCAGCAGCAGCAAGCGCTCCAGGGGAAGCAAGAATCGCATGAACAGGGCGATCAGCAGCAACCACTGCAACAGCAGCAGGCTGCGCAGCCAGCACAGCAGCAAGAGGCAAGTCCGCCGCCGCCGCCACAGCAACAAGCTCAACAGCAGCTGCCTGAACAGCAACAGCAGCAGCAGCAGCAGGAGCCTAAGATGCCCTGCGAGGGGTCAGAGCAAGGCATACCGTGCCAACAGCAGTCAGCAGCAGCTGGCTCAGGAGCATCAGGAACAACAGCAGCGGCGGCAGCAGCAGCTTCTGCAGTGTCCCCTGCGACATTTCCTGCAGAGCCGGAGCAGCAGCTGTCCAGCTGCCTGCAGCAGTCTGGGCTGCTACAGCCGCTGCTGCCAACTGGGGAGTCTGGGAACAGCTTCTACACCTTTGCAGCTTACCAGGTGGGCTTGATACACCTTGGGGTTAAGTGGCTGCTGCATGGCTGCCTGCACTGCAGCAGCGGCTGTGCAACGGGGCATGTCTCACCACCAGAGACTGTACTTGCAGCGTTCCGCTTGTGACGCGAACCTGCAGCTGACTTGCCCTCTGGTTTCACCATCTTTTGAGGTGTTACATTGTTACGGCGTCAGGAGGTCGTGCTGGCAATGCCGCACAGCAGCTGCTTGGCTCGCATATGCAGCAGTACATGTGCAAGGCGATGTTTCGCGCAGTCTATGTGCAGCTGCAGCCACACTGTACGGCCTGGTATGCTCAGCATGCATGTTTCCTGCTAGATGTTTGCTGCTGTGCCATGGTTGATGTGCTTGCTGTCGCGCTTGTCACTGCAATTACGCCGTGCTGCCTGATAGGTTGTGCTGTGCTTGAGACGTCCTTAATCACACTTGTCAGCGCTGCTGTTTCTGCTGCTGCTGCTGCTGCTGCCAGATCCTGAGCTGGTACCCGCGCATTGTAGTGTTCCCTAACTTCATTGACAAGGCACGCGCACAGGTGAGCAGAGCAGCAGCTCGGTTACATAACAGCACGTGCAGCACCTATAGGCACCAACAGCTTGTTTCATATGTAGTTCGTTTGAAGAGAGTGCTGTCCTTATACGCCTGAACCTGACATCACACTGCTGCTGCTGCTGCTGCTGCCCACAGCACATCATTGAGCTGGCTTCACCGCGGCTGGTCAAGCCAGATGTGAAGCTGCGGCATGGTGAAAGCGCCAGCAAAGCAGCCAGCCAACGGTCGAGTTCAGGCGTGTTCATGCGGCGGTGAGCACCCACCTAGCGTGCTGCCTGGCAGGTGTTACAAGTCACAAGCAGCAGGCGGGGCCAAAACATAAACCCTCGGTTATGCTGGGTGACGCCTGCCTGCCCGCTACGATGAAACACCTGGCAGTTGCCTACATGTGGTTTGGGTGCAGCGCTGCACTCTGCAGTGTTAGGCGCACACATGCTTGGGCAGCGAAAGGGAATGAAGAGGTTGCAGCAGCATGCTGCAAGCGCATGGCCAGTGCCAGATGATTCGCACAGGTTGGTGCAGTAGTGGGGCTTGAGGGCCTCGCTGCATGTTTGCTTGCTTAAGTGCACATCGCAGGCTCAGCTAGCGTTTGCAGGCTCTCTGACTGCTGCTGTACGCTCAACTGTGGGTATGGCGCTGCCTGCTGCTGCTGCTGCTGATGCAGTGAGGATGATGCTGGTGGTGTGTTGGGTTGGCTGCAGGATAAGATTGAGGCGGTCACACTCACGCCAGCAAGCCATGGGGAGGTAAGGGCTTGGGAAGTACACTATTGAGCAGTGCAGTATTACCAACAGCTACTCCCTAATGCATGCATAGTTGTGCTCGCAGTCCCACCAAACACTGCTATTCTGTACCTTGTGATGCTTGTATCGCAGAAGTACATCCACTGGCTGCCTGTTTCCTGTATGCTGCTGCGTGCCGGCGCAGGCGTTCTACGTGCTGCGCTACCGGCAGCCTTTTGTGGGTGTCCTTTTGATGTTTGAACACGTCGCAGAACATGCACTGGCTGCCTGCTTCCTGTATGCTGTTGCAGGCGTTCTACGTGATGCGCTACCGGCAGTCGCACAGTCCTGTGGTGTGCTGGCCCAACAGCTACTCCCTTGTACATGCACGGTTGTGCTCGGCAGTTGCACCGAACACCCCTGGTGTGTGTGTCCTTATAATGCTTCACATACCGCAGAGCCTCACCTAGTATTTGGCTCGACTGGCTGCCTGTTTCATGTATGCGCCTGCGTGCTGCTGCAGGCGTTCTACGTCATGCGCTACCAGCAGCACGACAAATACGACCCGCACATGGACGTGTACGACCCAGCAGAGTACGGCCCCCAGAAGACGATGCGCATGGCCACGCTGATCGTGTACCTGAGCGAACCTGAGGGGGGAGGCGAGACAGCGTTCATGCGGGAAGGCAAGGATGGTGAGCGCATGTGTGCTGAACATAACAGCTTAGGGGCATTGGTTGGGGTCAGCTGCATGATGCGGGTGTTGCGTGGCGTGTGCGGAGTCACCCTGCAAAGTGTGCTGCATGGTCAAGGTGATTGGGCAGCTGGTGGTGTGTTGCAAGTGGCCCGGAAGACGATGCACGTCGCCATGCTGACATGTACCTGAGCAAACCTGACGAGCGGCAGGGAGACAACAATCATGCATGAAGGCAAGAATGTTAAGCTCGTCACAGTGCGTGCTCATCATTGTTGATACCAGCCGAGCTGCTTGATTGTGCCAGATGAAGCTCGCATGATGTGTCACATAAGATGCAGGTGTTGGATGATGTCCCTGTTGCTGTAGCAAGGGCAGGGGCCAGTGGCCCCTCGCACTCAAAGCGCAGCAGTAGCTAGAGCTAAACAAACATTGTGATGCTCAACTTCAAACTATGTCACGCTGTGCTGCTTGCCGTCCTGCAGGTGACAAGCGCAAGGTGCCTGACTCAGCAGCATGCAGCAAGCACGACCTCAAGTACAAGCCACGCGCTGGCGATGCCCTGCTGTTCTACAGCCTGCACCCCGACAACAGCATAGACACCCACGCGCTGCATGGCGGCTGCCCGGTGGCAAAGGGCACGAAGTGGGTGGTCACAAAGTGGCTGCATAACCGGCCACTGCAGGTCAATGCGGGTGGCTTTGGCTGGCGCTGATAGCAGGGATATGGCAGCTGCAGGCACGTGTGGTTAGGTTTCAGACAGCTGGATGCTGGCTTCAGGGTGCATTGATGTGCCCGGCTCTGCTAGGTCTGCTTGCTGCGCAGCTTGGCAACCACTGTTCTGTAACACAATTCGGCGCGCACAGCGCGCCAGTGGCAATACTAATATGGTGTTACATCCATGCATCAACATCTTGCAGACTGATGCTGATCATCATCATCATCATGTTACCCATTAAGCCATAGCATCAACGCCATCGCCAGACTGATGCTGATGTGGCTGCGGTGATTATGAGTGACGCAGTGCAACGCATGTGGTTTTGGTCCCACATTCTGCGAACTTTGATCGCGGCACTTTGCGATTTGATACAACATGTCAAGCCATAATGACCTTGTAGCTGCACGCTCGCCATGTTGCCAGACGCCGGCGTCTGGGGGCGCCCCAATGGCACAAGCACCGTGCCTGCAGCTGTTCACTCCAGGAAACTACAGCCAAGCCACGGGCCAAGCACAGCTGTCACCAGCTCCACTACCACTTCTGCTGCCACGCACTGCTGCTTGTACTCACTCCCGCCCTTTCAACCCACTGCACATGTATCTCACAGCCGTATAATGATATGTAAAGAATGTAGCGGTACTTGAAGGCGCATGAACGCAAGTAAAGCAGATAAACTCCCCCCCGAAAATAGAGAGAATAATCAGTCTGCTTTCCGCCTCCCCAGTGGGTGAGGCGCGGTTGCCGATGCCGAAAGGTATGGCTTACAAGGATTGATTATTATTATTATAAACTCCCCCCCTTTGCACACGTCGCTGGTGACACTGCTCATGCAAATTCTACAGGCTCATGCACACGCGACTGTCCGCACCACTGGTAAGCGTTGCTGTTGATGATTCCGGATGCACCACAAGTAGCAAGCAAACCGATGTGTGATGCTGGTGGCTGCCAACCAGCGAGTGGAGCAAGCCCTAGCTAACTATGTCAAAGAGCTGATGTAGACAGATATGTATAGTTAGTGCAGCTGCTGTAGGCCAAACGCCTTTGTCAGCAGCTCCACTGCACTCTCTGCTGCCACACCAGCCCGCACAACCCTAAATCCTCCGGCTCCTCCTCCTTCCTGCTGCTGCTGCACCAGGCTGGTGAGGTCCAGCACTGTTGAGCCCTGGTTGCCGCTGATGGGGATGCGGCCGCTGTCAAACACAGCACCACAGTACTGCCACAGATCCCTGCATGGCAAATTATGCATGCAGCAGCAGCAGCAAACCACGGTCAGCAGTACCATACGGCAGGATCAGGAGCGTATATATGCCATGCTGAGTCACCAGTGCCACAGTGTGAACAGCACGGTGCTGACGCTGCTACACAGCAAGGCTGCTGCAGCGCTGCAGCAGCCTACCATGCTGCATGAGTGTGCTTGGTCGATTGCGTGTCATAACACAGCAAAGTCCATCAACCTTTACAGCCAACTGTATGAGGCAGTGCAGGCATGCCTATGGCATCTGCTATGTTGAGTGATCTAGCACCATGCTCACACCAAGTCCTGCATGTTGAGTGATCTAGCACCATGCTCACACCAAGTCCTGCATGTTGAGTGATCTAGCACCATGCTCACACCAAGTCCTGCATGTTGAGTGATCTAGCACCATGCTCACACCAAGTCCTGCATGATGAGTGATCTAGCACCATGCTCACACCAAGTCCTGCATGCACGCCCGGTGTGACGTATGGCAACAGGATGGACACCGCACAGCGCACATAAATGCCCCGTTGCCAGCACCCTATCAGCAAGCATCCCTATCAGCAAGCAGCCTAACAACAGTTCAACAGCTGGGTCCGCACCTGAAGTCGTGTATGCTCAGGCTGCTCTCCCCTCCACTCAGGTTGGCGCTCGTCAGTGCAATGCCACTTCCCAACTGCCGGCACACACCCCACACAAACTCATTCGGCACAACCCTCACAGCAACCACTGGCGCTGCTGCTGCTGCTGCTGTATCACTGCTGCTGCTGTCAGGCTGTAGTACGCCCTGTGCCAGGGCAGCATCAGAGCGCAGCGGCAGTAGCACCGTCACAGGCCCAGGCAGCAGCGCACGCAGCAGACCTTGCGGCAGCTGCTCTGTAACGCAATAACGCTGCACGTCTTCTACATCAGCTACTGCAACAGCGAATGGGGCTGACGGCGCACGCTGCTTGATCGCCCGCAGCTGCTGCACTGCTGCAGCGTTGCCTGCTGCTGCTGCCAATCCATACAACGTATCAGTTGGCAGCGCAATGACATCACCCCTGTTGAGTGCTGCTACTGCATCTATTACATGATCTTCAGATGCGGGCAGCAGCGTGAACGTTGCTGAGTCATGCTGCTGAACCCCTGAACCGCCAACCCCTTGCTGACCTGGCACTCCTGCTGCTGCTGCTGCTGAACCCTGCGGTTTTGCACTGGGTTTGAACGCCAGATCGTACACGACAGCTAGGTGATCTGAGGGGAAGTTAGGGCTTGGGATGAAGCTGGCCAGCAGCTGCTCAGCAGGCACTGGCAGCTGCTTTGTGACGTGAAGCCGGCTGGGGTCATACCACACATAGTCCAGCAGCGCCTGCGGCAGCGTGGCACAAACGATGCGTGCTTGCTCAGTGCATAGTCCACAACTGCGATTGCTGCATGGGGTCGTACCACAAATAGTCCAGCAGCGCCTGCAATGTGGCATGAATGATGCGTGACTGTTGAGTGCATAGTTCAACTACGTTGTGACAACTGCGGTTGAGCTGCGCGGGGTCATACCACACATAGTCCAGCAGAGCCTGCGGCAATGTGGCACAAAGGATGCGTGCTTGCTCAGTGCATTGTCTGCAAGGGCACACGTGGTGAACAGCCTTAGTCTAGCAGAGCCTGCGGCAATGTGGCACCAATGCCATTCGCAGTGCGTGCAAGCTCAGTGCATAGTCCGCAAAGGCAATTGTGCTGCATCGACCTGACAGAAGCCGAGCGAGACGTACTGCACGCTATGCAGCAGGACCGTTGACATTGGCGAGGCAGCTAGGGTGAGAAGCAACCGCATTGCTGTGATGCGTTGAGAGCACCAGTCCTTTATGCCTAAGCATGGACTAGCATTGGTCTCTCATTGACAAAGGCAGGCAGGCAGGCAACCATGCCCCTCAAAGCATGCTGTCACATACATCTGTATATCAGATCACGCTGGACAATTCTGGCACCTGCACTTCCATGTTGTAGACAACAACTGTCTGAATACTGCACAGCTGACAGCTGCATCCCATGCCGTATACAACTGCGCAAATCATCGCGCACCTTGTAGCCGCTGGTGTAGTTGGTGTAGGGTGTGGCCAGGTCATCTGCGCTGCAACACAAAACTGTAATGCATGCCATAGACAACAACTCAAACCAGCGCGCACCTTGTAGCCGCTGGTGTAGTTGGTGTATGGTGTGGCCAGGTCATCTGCGCTGCGCAGCACAAACGGCACCGCCACATCCATGCCGTGCAGGCCCACTGCGGAGCGAGGACTGGAGCTGGGCGGCTCAAAGTCGTGACCATCAGCAAGAGGCAGCTGCTGCTGCTGGTCTTGCTGCTGCTGCTGCTGCTGCTGCTCTGGCTGGCCAGAGTCTTGCTGCTGCTGCTGCTCTTCGTCCGCATATTCTCCTTCCTCCTTGCCCCACCTGCAGAGTGCGCAGCAGCCAGACAACTTGCAGTTTCAGCCAGCCGGACATGGGAGTTGCGGCACTGCAAGGGCCAGCAACAAAGTGGTTCCAGGAGCACTCTATGCCAGCAAGGATGTGCTGGTCCCAGCAGCCTGCTGTACTTTCAAGCTGGCAGGACGTAGCTGGATATAAACGAGTTATCACCAAAATATGCCAACTCATCTGAAGCTGGCTTTTACCCCACCCAGACAGCCCATTCGTCTGCTGAAACAACACCGCTGCAGGCAAGCTCAGCCTAAAGCTTGAAGAAAGCAGGCACTGTACTCCAACGCGCTCACCCACCCCCCACCTGAAGCTCGCTCCGATCTGCCAGTCCCAGTGGTCTGCTGACGCACTCAATTGAATCACAACAGCCACAGCCAGGCAGAACACAGTCCCCAAAACTTACGAAGCCCCTCATCAGCCTCACCCCCACCCCCACCTGAAGCTGGCGCCCATCTGCCAGCCCCAGTGGTCTGCAAAATCCAGGGTATTCAAGCAAAACACAGGTACGGCCAGGCAGCGACAAAGTACGCCTGCCCCCCCCCGCACGCTCATACACCACCCTTTGGCTAGAAAAGTGACAGGGGGGTATCTGCTTTACTTGCGTGCATGTGCAATCCAGTGCCTCTACATTTCTTACACCACCCCCACCTGAAGCTCGCGCCCATCTGCCAGTCCCAGTGGTCTGCAGCCAGCCGCCCCGTCTGCAGCATCTCCACCACACCAGGCACGCCGCTGTTCAGATCGCTGTTCAGATCACCACAAAATAACACCGTCGGCGGCGGCAGCTGCGCGAGCGCCTGCAGCACACCAGGCTCTACCGCCGTACTGCTGCTGCTGCCGCTGCTGCTGCCATGAGGTTCGAACACTGCTGCTGCTGCTAGATCTTGCTGCTGGGATGAGAGCAGCTGCGCCTGCTGCTGCCACTCTGCGAGTGCTGCTGCTGCCTCTTCTAAGATTGCTGCTGTATGCAGCGATCTGATGTGTGGTGCGTATGGGTGGAAGAACAGGTGCGTGTTGATCATCAGCAGCGGAGCAGGTGCTCCTGCAGCCACACTGCTGCTGCTACTGCTGCTTGACTCACCACCACCACCATCAACTGCTGCTGCTGCTGCTGCACCCGCTGCACCATCTGCTGCTGCTGCGGAGGCGTTACTAGTAGCTGCAGGTAGGGCTAGGGACTGTCGTGGCAGCAGCAGCACCATCTGTGCGATGGTGGTCACTTTCTGCAGGGCCTCTGCTAGGTCTGGGCTGCTTTCCAGCATGGGTGTGAACTGCGCGTGGCGCTCAGCCAGCGGCAGCTTGAACACATCCTGCATTCAGTAGGAGAATAATGGTAAGAAAGTCAACGACAAGCCAGCAACTGCAGAACATTGGACTGCGTGTGGCGCTCAGCAAGTGGCAGATGCAGCTTGAACACGTCCTGCAGGGCATCAAGTGAACAAGGGTCAAAACCTCAACACGAGCTGGCAACTGCATGCAGAACATTGGACTGTGCGTGGTGCTCAGCAGGTGGCAGCGGCAGCTTGAACACATCCTGCAGGGCATCAAGCTAAAGAAAAAGGCAATGAACTCGACGCCGAGCCAGAAACTGCATGCAGAACATTGAACTGCACGTGGCGCTTAGCAAGTGGCAGCGGCAGCTTGAACACATCCTGCAGAGCATCAAGCGAACAAGGGTCATAAACTCAACACGAGCCGGCAACTGCCTGCAGAACATTGGACTGCGCGTGGCGCTCAGCTAGCGGCAGCTTGAACACATCCTGCAAGGCATCAACAAGGCACAAGGTATCAAAAAGGCATCAACGCATCAACAAGGCATCATTGATGTGTTGAACACAACACACGTGTGAGCGGCAGCAGCTTGAACACATCCTGCAAGACATCAGGAGAACCAAGGGTGGGAAACTCAACGCCAAGCCAGTGCCACTGTGCCTGACGCTCAGCCAGCGGCAGCTTGAAAACATCCTGCAATGTGTCAACACGGCATCAAAGTACCAACAAGGCATTGACGCATCAACAAGGCATTGACGCATCAACAAGGCATTGACAAGGCATCAAGGCAAAAACAAGACATCAACACAGCGCGAGTGCATCGCAGTAGCTTGAACACGTCCTGCAAGACACCAGGAGAATCAAGGGTGGGACACTGACGCCAGCGGCTGCCTGCAACGCATTGGGCAGCCCGTAACACGTCCATCCGCACAAAGAGAGCTAGCCTAACCAAACTGAACCCCCAACACACTCACTTGCAGCTTTCACATCCCGCACTGCTGCGCAGGCCCACTTGCTGCTGCTCCAGAACAATCAGGCAACCAACACCACATCCACCAACACAGAGAGCCTGTACAAGCCTAGCCGACTCCCCAGGGCTCACCCGCAGCTTCATGTCCTGCACTGCCACACAGGCCCACTTGCTGCTGCTCCAAGACACATGGGGCAAACAACAGCACATCCAAGAGTCTAGCAAGACAGTCCAATTGCTTACCCGCAGCTTCATGTCGTACACTGCTTGGCAGGCCCACTTGCTGTGCCTCCAAAATATTGCGCAACCCACAACACACCCACTCGGTGTGGAGTCCACACAAACAAAGAGAGCCAAGCAAAGAGAATCTAAAGATACTCACCCGCAGCTTCATGTCGTACACTGCTTGGCAGGCATGCTTGCTGCTCTGCCAAAACATCGCACAACCCACAGCACATCTCATCCACACAAACAAAGGTAGCCTAGCAAGATAGCCCAACATACTCACCCGCAGCTTTACGTCCTGCACTGCCGCGCATGCCCACTTGCTGGCCCTCCAAAACAGCGCGCTGCCCTCCCTTACGCGGCCCTGCTTGTTGGTGAAGTGGCCGCAGAAGCCGGCACGGCCCAGGTGCGGCTGCAGGAACTCGCTGAACACCTTGTCATCCACTTCCTGCAAGCAGCAGATGTCCGGCTGCAAAAACAACAGGTGGCAGGACAACAAGCAGTGCAGAAGATGAGCCAGTGGATCGGTACACCGGGCACAGAGCAGCAAGCCCCAGTGTTACATGAGAGATAGGAGAGATGTTGAGGAAAATATGCTGGCGCAAAGCCGGCACGGCCCAGGTGGGGCTACGGGAACTCGCTGAACACCTTGTCATCGACTTCCTGTAAGCAGCAGGTGTCCGGCTGCAGGAAACAACAGAGCCAGCAGGCACAACAAGCAGAGCAGTTAGATGAGGACACCAAGCGCAGAGCAGCAAGCCCAAGGAATGTTTGAGAGAAAAGGCGAGATGTTGACTGGACATATGCTGGCGCGCAGCCGGCCAGGCCCAGGTGGGGCTGCAGGAACTCGCTGAACACCTTGTCATCGACTTCCTGCAAGCAGCAGATGTCCGGCTGCAAGAAACAACAGGTGGCAGGACAACAAGCAATGCTGAAGGCGAGCCAGTGGATAGGATACCAGGAGCAGAGCAGCAGGACCCGAGCAGTAGTTGGGAGCATGACATACTGCATACGTTCTGCTGAGTGAGCATATGCTTGTGTAAAGCTGGCACGGCCCAGGTGCGGCTGCAGGAACTCGCTGAAGACCTTGTCATCGACTTCCTGCAAGCAGGAGATGTCGGGCTACAGGCAGGACAGGAGGCAGAATAACAAGTGGAGCAAGTGTTTGAGCCATTGATTGGGTTACCAGGCGCTGAGCAGCAAAGCCAAATACACGAGTGACGGTGTGTGAGCATATGCTTGTGTACAACCGGACAGGCCTAGGTGGGGCTGCAGCAACTCGCTGAAGACCTGGTCATCAACCTACTGAGGCAGATGTCAGGCTGCAGGAAACAGCAGGTGGCAGTAGGCACAAGCAGTGCAGTAAGATCTGATACCAGCTGCAGAGCAGCAAGTGAACTAAGGTAGGGTTCTGGCTTGGTAAATTGAGGGGGTTGCCAGGGTTATGGAAGCGCCCGCCCGGCAGCCAAAGCTGTCGAACAAGGGAAACAGTCACACCAATCATGATGTTATTGTATTAATGAACACTTTTCCAAATATTCCACCCACCCACCTGGTAGCGCAGCACCTCCTCCAGCACCAGCTGGCGCCTGTAGTTGTTGTTTACACACCTGGCACGTCATAACCACTTCCAGCACCAGCTGGCGCCAATCAATCAATTCTATTACACGTGTTGATTCCAGCACCAGCTGGAGCCTGTTGTGGTCATCAGCCGCACCTCAACACCAGCCTCTAACACAGGACACATACAAGATCATGCAAAAAATGATAGCAAACCGCCCACCTGGTATCTCAGCACCTCCTCCAGCACCAGCTGCCGCCTGTAGTTGTTGTCCAGCAGCTCAGTGGGGCAGTACTTAAACAGCACCTGCTGCGCATAGCTCGTGCCAGCATACTGGTCCGCCAGGATGTTATAACTCATAACCCTAAACCGCCAGGGCTCTGGCAGTGCCACTCCGGGGTTCAGCTGACGCAGCCGTGCAGCTGGCTGCTCGGGACCTGCCCGTACAGGGCCCATGTCTGCAGTGAACGGTTCACCGTAAACCACAGGGGTGCTGCTGCTGCTGCTGCTGGTAGGGTTGAGGGCTTGCTGGGGGTCTGCCGCTACTACAGCAGCAGCTGCTAACACAGGAGTGGTAGAAGGCAGAGAGACACCCTGCTGCTGCTGCCCATCATCTGCTGCTGCTGCTGGGGTGCACTCCACTCGTAGCATGTACCCAATGTCATGCTGTGTAGGGGTATAGCACATGCTGCTGCACCCCGTATCCTCCCAATCACCTGCTGCTGCTGCTGTCTTATCCTTGCTGCTGCTGCCCTTGCCGCCAACATGCAGCTTGCGCAGCCACCGCCACTTGCACAGCCCACTATCAGCAAACGCAAGCGCAGCGACCGGCATCACCGGGTATCCTGCCATGGGGAACCCTGGCAGGGCCAGGGTTTCAACTGTGGGAGGGTTTAGCAGCACGTCAAAAACCTGGGACCCAACCCTGAGCAGGGCTGCCTGGGGCCAGGCCTGGCCGTTTGGCGTTGCTGCATCAATGAGCCTGCACAGCACACAGCACACAGCAGCAGACAGTGTGAAACATGACCATCATATGGCCCCAAAGCGCAGTTTGGCTGCTGCTTTCATGCTGCTGTGTCACAGCTGCGTCTACTGCAGGCCCTACATGGCTGCACCTGTCCTCACCAGGTCACTGCTGGTGTCACAACTGCCAGCAAACACACACCAGCTCAGCCCCGCTGCTGCTGCTGCTGCTGGTTCTGCTGTTATCAGTGCTGCCAGTATGCACCACCTTGCGGTGGCGTCACATGATGTGTTGATATGGCACTCACTCTGTGGCAGCTGCATCCTTGTACAGCCCAACGAACAGCTCCTGTTCCTGCTGCTGCTGCTGCTGCTGCGCTGCTGCTGCTGCTGCCTCCTCTGGGTTTAGCTTCTTCTTCTTGTTGCGCTTGTCCTGCTCTGTAAGCAGCACAGCAATGAACCAAAGCATGCAGAAGATGGACAACTACACACCAGCAGCAGCAGAGTTAGCAGTTATAAGCATCACGCAGATCTCGGCAACGCATGACTGGCTTGATGCTAGGGAAGTAGGGACCACTGTGCTCAAACAGCAAGGCAAGCAGCCACCTCAGCTGGCAGATGTGGCTGAAGTGACCGAACCGTTACTGTCCAGTCCTGTACGGCAAGCCCAGCATTGCACTGTGCATTGTGTGCAGATGCTGTCCCTGCAGGTGCACTCACTGGCAGGCACCAGGTTGGCCCTGCTCAGGTTGTGTTCACAGGATGAAAGCCCGATGGAAGGAAAGAGAGCCCTAAAATCGTCGCTTCCTTTGTAAATGACTTACAAACTCAACTAACAGCAGTTTGAACTGTACTCCACCCTAGCAATCGCCAGTTGCTGTTCGAATTTGCACTCACTGGCAGGCACCAGGTTGGCCCTGATGCGCGTGATGGGCTTCTCCAGTGGCTCGTCAACGGGCCTGCAGCAGCAGCAGCAACAGCAGAAGCAGCAACAAACAGGTTGAATGTTGCAGTGCACTTGCAGCACAACTCTTGCAGCTGTAGTTGTTTCATTTGTGTTGTGTGTTGCATGGATGCTGTTGTGACACCTCGGCATGCTGCTGGGTCATAAGGACAGCACAATGCCACTGGAAAGACAGTGCCTCACGAACTGATGGCAGTAGCTGAACTATCTGTGCACAGCAATGCTGCTGCCTGCTGCTGCTGCTGCTGCTGCTGCTGAGCCCTACCTGTTCAGGTTGCGTTGCCTTCCTCCCAATACCAGCGATATCGTAAGATTATCTGCCTCAGGCTTGTAGCGAACGTACGCCTGCGCACGCCATTGCTGCTCGTGGTCAGCAGGTGCAGTGGGAACGGCAGTTCCCCCGCCACACAGACCGCACTGCTCGCACCGTCTGCCGCGCCATGGCTGCAGGCACCGCCGACGATCCCGATGCACGGACCCACAAAGGCGACCTGTAGCAAGTATGCCTGATCATTCGCGCCAGGAGCATGCCACTGTCCCCTCACTGCATACTGTTATGAGCTGACATCATCTCTGCCGTATCAGGCACGCATTGCATCACGTTGCACGACAAGCAGCAGTATAATTGTGATGTCAAGCTACATGCTGCCTTGTGCTACCAAATTGATGATGTCAACATGCACAGCTGTCATTGTCAGCGTTACGTCACTGTTAGTCAGGCTGACATCTGCGGCAGCGCAGTCACCGCATACAAAACTGGCATGCAATTTGGCAGCGCCACACACATCCTGCAGCAGTTTTAAGTCGTGGAGCTGTGAGTCGGGGCTGTGAGGTTGGGGGTGGTGCTTGCAACCTTGCAGTCAGAAATGGCTATAGGGGGGTCGCGAAGGGGTCGTAAGAACACCCGCAGATGTCAGATCTCAGAGTGTTGTTCAGTCATTACAACAACACAGCAGCAAGCGACGCACGCCACCAGGAGCGGAACTGTCCGGGTAACCCATGTACTGCCTCAGCAGTGCTGAACAAGTGGCCGCCAGTGCGGCAGTCTAACAGTCACGAGTGCTGCACACAAACGACGCATAGAGCGCTGTTCCTGCAGCTGCTGTTGAGCATTCGGGGCACAGCCACTGTAAACGCAGAACTGTACACGCAGTGCACCACATGCCAGTGCCGCATCCTTTCAGGCTGTGCACTACCACCAACTGTGCTGCTACAGCACTGTGGTGATGATGAGGCTGTACATGGCTCATCAGTCTGTACATCTTGCCTGAGTAGCCAAACCCAGGCCAAACCCTGCACGTCTCAACACTCAGTGCTACGGGTTGTTGCACACCAACCAATGATATTATCAGCGTGCACGTGGCCGCTCATGCCCTGTGACCGTGGACCGATTAGCCGACCCAACACACACAATACACTGACAGATCACCCAGCACGCAAATGCACCTGCATATGCAGCAGTCTACTTCCCTGCTGCACCGTCTACACAGCACGTACCTCTGTTGAAATACTAATAACATAGCCGCCACGATATGTATGTCACCGACGCACAGTATTTGGCAAACTTGCAGCACTGAACCATGCTTGCAAGCACCATGCAAATGACGGCTTGCAGCACTGCTTGCAGAAGTCCCGCCGCGTACAGCTGACCACCAAAGTGGCGCGCATGCACAGGTTTAGACTTGCTGACTGATTACTATAGCGGAACTGGCCTTATACCACGCTCCAGGCATGTATGCAGCCTACTCCAAGTGCAGTATGCCGCTGATGGCATCAGCCCGGGATCTGCTGATGGGGCAGCGCCCTGAGCATCATAGCCACTGACCACGGCCGCCAGCAGCACTTCAGCAGCGTGCTGAAAAGATGGCACAACTCTGTTGAGCACATCATACGGTATGCAACATCACTGCTGTGATGCATAATGTACCAGTGGTGCTGCAACAACAGCATGCCATGCGTGGCACGTACAACAGCCCAATCCCTATGCACGACATCTTGGCGTTCCTCCTAAATCCACCCTGCGCAGTCACGACAGCCACATGGCTGTAGTGTGCACAACACAGTCGCGCTACCCACACCCAGTGCAGCCGCTGCACCTTCCATTTGTGCAGGCCCGTATGCAGTGACTGCACGTGCATACTATCAGGTGGCACCCACACACGTTCGGCAGGTCAAGCATCTTACCATGACTGTGTGCCAGACGCACAGCCCTCAAAGACCTGCCAGTGCAGTGCCGCCGCATTCAAACTGTCCACTCAGAGTCGCAACTGATCAAGATGACACTCAGTCCCACCTGCCCCCATGTGATGCACCACAACCTGAAGACATCCGTGCCAGTGCCATGCCAGCTTAGCGGGCAACCAGTTGCAAGCCACAGCGCGGCGCGGCCGAGCAGCACAGCAACCCACACACCAGCCGCTGATGCACCACCCATACGCATTGACTGCAGGCCCGTACGCATTGACTGCACGTGCATAGACGGCTCAGCCACCCGCCCAACACGTCCGTACCACAGATCCTAGGTGTATCACCGATCCTAGGTGTATCACCACACTGCGTAGTGCATGTGACGTGCATGTACAGTCCTGCCACCCACACCAAGTGCAGCCGCTGCACCATCCATTTGCGCAGGCCCTTACACAACAGCACGTGCATAGGCGTCTCCTCCTCAACATACGCATGTCGACACAACAGTACTCTCGTGGGCTATGGGTGTCACCACGCTCCCAAAAGGCCTGTGCTCAGTACAACCCAACACAGTTGGTCAAGCTCAAAGTCCGACTTTGGCGATGATCGCCACCTGCTCAGCTGCCACATGGGTGCAAAAGGCCTTGTGACGGTTGCAGCCCTCTACAACAACAATAAATCACAATGTAGGCTGCAACTGCATGAATAGCACCCACGTGTTCACCCGTCTCTGGATAGCCTGCTGGTGACACCATAGCTCCAAACAGCAGATAATTCAGCACCCTGGGTCAACCCAACCAGCTTCACCAGCCACACAGATGCAGTATGCAAAGCGATGGTAACAGTCCTCAGCTCGAGCTTCATAGGACAGCAACAGTCTTGCAAAAACACGTCCCTTCATCTAGTTCCCGGCTGCACCGAGCGGCCTCACTGCTTTATTTGATTGACGATCCAATAGGCGGCAACGCCTAGCTGAGCCAGCTGCAAACTTGCCATCTGGCCTAGCATGCAAAGAAGATACTAGGCCTTGCCTGACAAAAGAAATCACCACCGTTGACAGCACGAATGCAGTGATGTACATGCAGGGGCCGCTGCACGAAGCATGGTGAGAGAGGGGCCCATGCATCAAGCTTGAATCACACTACCACCAGGCGTAACACTGACGCAGACATGCCAACACAGGAAGCTCGACACTGTGAGTCATCTCAGTGCGTAAGCAGGCTGCAATCAACGCACACTGGCGACAACGTCGTGGGCTGAATGCAGTGCTACCAAAAATCTCCGAAAAAGAGCCAAGCGCAGCCGCAACCATTGAATCTGTGTGCACATCCAGACATGGGTGTAGCACAGCCTGTGACAAGCCGCTTGTGGGCCACAACAGGAACAGTCACTGCACAGACGAGACAAGAAAACACGCAGGCTGCTTTGAGAAACATGCAGTTCCATTCCCAGACACACTGTTGGGGCTGTGCACCCCCAGCTGTCACATACCAAGCGCCACCCACACAATTTGCAATACACCTTGCAATTGGCTAACAACTGTAGTTCAATCCTGCCAAACACAGTAGAATCTGCCAAACATGGCAACCCTCAAACACTTCACCCCTCAATCGCTTCAGCTTGTTCTGCATCTTGCTTGAAATGCATGCATTGCGCGGCATGGCAGGACCGTATAGTCACCGCCGGGGCAAATCATGACTCATACACAAGCTCTCAAGCAGCAACGGCGCTGCTGATTTCATGCATCATGCGTCACACCACTGATGGCATGGGGACCACACAGCAAGATAACTCGAACTGCCAGCACGTCCAACGCACTCACTCTAATGATTAGTCAACACGTGTGAGGTGCTGATGAGTCACCTTCACATCTTCCAAAATGACATCCCTCACTGTAACTCACAATCCTGTTCAGATGTTCAGTCTAAACACTGGCAGAAAACTCAATAGGCTGGCCTGGCTGCAGCCACGCTGTATGGGCTCTGCACAGCAGGGTGCCCTCCACTGCCAGCCATGCCAAACGCACCATAGTGCACACCCGAACCTGCTGCCGCTGCAGTGCCGACAGCCGGCGCAGCATATGCAGCATACCCGGGCTGGCAGGCTGCAAACGGACTTATTACTGCTGCTGGTGGGCTAGATGCTCTTGGACCTGCCGAACTGTAGCTGCCACTGTAACCGTTGTAAGGCACCCCGGCAGCAGGTTGTGCAGCAGCAGGTGCAGCAGCACCCGCCTTCATGGGTCCTATGTTGATTGCAGGCACTGACGTTGTGGTAGCTGCCGCCGCCACTGCTGCTGCTGCTCGCCGCCTTGCCTTGATCTTGAACAGCAGGCGCAGACCGACCATCAGCCCAACTGACACAGGGACCACGATGATGAGAGCCCAAAAGCCAGCATTAGACAAACCATCGATGTACGTGTATGAGACCCTGCCCTTCGCCACATACGCTGCACATCTTGCAATGGTGTTGTTGTTTTGGCTTGACAGCTGAACTGAGACCCTAGCCAGTCCATATACGCCGGTAACACTTGCTTCGTCGAGTGCCATTCTGAAGGCCGTTGCTGTCGCCATTGCCTCCTCTACTGTCGCCAGTAACGTGTCAGGTGGCGTCCCGGTGCCAGCTGCTGCTGCTTTCATCGCTTTGTCTGTGTGCAGGTACATGTCCAGTTCCATCATCAGGGGATTGCCGGGTGTGATTTGCCCTGCATCTGGAGGCAGAACTTGGGGCCCAGGTGCGGGGATGAGACGTCCAACAGCTGCCTCGACTGCAGTTTTAAACCCTGTTGCTGAGCCACCAGCTGTGAAGCTGGCTGGGCTGAGCAATGGACTGCTTGTATCCAAGCTGAATGACAGCGTGTACGAAAGCTGGAAGCTGCTTGTTGCTGAGGGCCCAGGTGTGGCTCCAACATAGAAGAGCAGTTTCCTGTGGATGGACCCTGCAGGAGTTGCTGAGCTGCTTCCTGTCCAACTCCTGCTGCTGCTTGCACTGCCGAGAATGGTGCGCTGCTGAATGGCGTCGTTTGTGACTCCTGCTAGCTCCAGTAGCTCTGCTGCTTCAGCAGATGTGTCTCCTGTGTCTGCTGCTTCTGCTGCGGGCGCTGCGATGTGCACAGCTGCAGGGGCGACAGGGGTTTCGCACCTGTGCTGCTGCTCTGATGTGCCTAGCGGTGGAGCTGAGCAAAGACTGGGTTCACCTGCCTGGCTTTTAGCAAGTTGTGTGCGTGGTTCTGCAGCTTGGGCCTGCAGTGAAGCTGCCTGGTCTAGCCCCAGCGCTGCTGCTGGCAGTGACTGGGATGCTGCTATAGCATCTGGTGTCCGCTGTCCCTGGTCCTCTGCAGCTGAATGGTTTGATCCTACACCTGGTGTTGCTCGACTGTCGAGCTGTGCTGCATGAGCTGCAACTCCAGCCAACAGCAGCACAAGCAGGCATGCTGTCCTGCCAGCCATGCTCAGCTGGCTCAGCAGACCTGCAGCAGGCATAGCAGGTGCTTCAGGACTAAGCAACATTGGCGTAGCATCCAAGCAATCAGGAATGTTCAGCCTGCACGCACTCACTGTGTCTCGGCAAGTTTGCCCGCGAGTTTCGCCAACTTGAATGAGGTGCTTCTGTGATCGCGCTGCGGGCCTCGTCCTGGACTATTATTCCTTCCAGATTACCTCCATTGTTTGTATCGTCGTTTGAAGCTACGTTGGGCAAAGTAGCACACTATGCTGCAAGTGAGCAGAAGCTGCCTGGTTGCTGCACAATGTCAACTCATGTCTATGGATGGACTAGGCTCGTCTTTTCTGCTTATATATAGCAAACAACCAATTAAACATCGAGGCACAACCATGTGTAGGTGCATCTAAATCAAAGTGCCACTGTGTCACTTGTTACCTTCAAGCCTGTATGTAGTGCCTTTGTAACGCGTTTGTAGTGAAACTACAATGACGGCTACTCTACATACTTATGTACCGTAGCCGTAACTACAAACGACTACATACACGCTACAAACGAAGCACATACACACTACATACTCGCTACATACTCGCGTTTTGTAGCGTGTTTGTAGCGTCTGCCGAGTGCCAGAGTGCTGACTCAGCACGCGATGGCCGTGCCAGCCATTGTGTAAAGGGTTGAATTGCCAGTGCTCACAAAACCCGGGCCCAAAGCAGCCGGCTATGCATACTCGATGACAGATTCTCGATCTGCTGAGAGAAGAAGAAGAGGGGTTACACGGTGTGTTTAAGCGGCTACGCCGCAACGGACACCAGCTGGAAAAAGGATGCTGCGAACAGCTCAGCTCTGACTGTCACTCAAATGGAGGCTGAACCCCAGAAAAACAGCCCCGTGTTCGCTGACAGTGCAGAGCTGCTGTCGTGAAAGACAGACTTAGATTCTGCAAACGCCGCGCGGCGTGCAGCAGCATACCGTATAATGCTGTATGATGCTGCACTGCGCCGGCAGAATGGCGCCGCTCAGACCATAACTCTACGCAACAGTCTAACCGCCAGCTGCCAATAAAGCCGCAGCGCTCAGCAACGCCGCTCTGCACCTTGGCTGCCTGCCAAAGCCATCCTGCACACTGCTCCTGCGGCAACGCCACATGATCATGACTCACCACCTGCTGCTGCAGCCACAGCCCAACACATCTGGCAGCACCAGCGAAGCACGAGCTGCAACTGCTGCTGCATCGCCTTCTAGCCTGCTGCTGCGCTAGCTGCTCCGCCAAGATGCCTTGCAAGCAAGTAGCAGGTGCAAAGCACCATGCTGTTCAGATGCCACCTAGCTGCGCTTGAAGCCGCTGCAACAGCCAAGCTTCCGCTGCGCCGGCTGCACCATGCGCTGAGTCACTGCTATACAAGCCAGGTCACTTCTCTCCAAGCTCTAGTTGAGGAGTCTCAGCTCAGCATGGGCTAGCACTAGCTGCGCCTGAAGCGGCCGCCGCTGCTGCCCTTCTTCTGCTGCGCCAGCTGCGCCATACGCCGCTTGAATGCTGCTGCAACGTCCTCCTCGCCGTCATAGCTGCGCACCACGTCACGAACATCCTGCAAGCATGCACAGCCAAGAGGAAGCAGGCGACAGCAGGCGGCAGCGCTCAAGACAACATCAGCAAGCTCACATGCATACTCCCAATGCACACTACGTCGCACACATTATAAAAGTATGCCAGCAAAGTTCAGGCAGACACCACCAGGCTGCAAGCAGGCCTCTTTTCAGATTGCAGTTCTACCGAGCATGCCATGCCTGCAGGCAGTTACATGCACGTGCACATCTGCAGCTACTGCATCATGCAATTGAGGTCCCAAGCAGTCAATCTAGCCAGCCCAAACCGTGCGCCTGAAGTAAAAAAGAAAAACAACCAGACAGCCTTGGACTTTACTGCAGCTAATCATGAGCACGTGCACCGCTGCCTACACACCGCAAGCCCCTCCACTACAACACCCCAGGCAGACAACCCCGCAGCATGTTGGCGCATCAGCAACAGCCAGAATGAGCATGCGTTGTACGAAGCATGCGCATGATGAGCCGCCAGCCTGTAATCAGCCCTGGTTGAAAAAGTCATGCACATAAAAATGGACAACCGGGCAGCGCCGCCACTCACGTCCACGTGCACCTCCTGCACCATCTGCAGGAACGGGATGAGGTCCAGCAGCGTGGTGTCGTTGCTGCTGCTGTAGTCCCAGCCGCGCAGCTTCAGCGTGTTCTCAGGCTGGAACATGTACGCGGCAGGGTCCGCTGCAAGCACAGCACACGGCAGCAAGCAGGGGAGCAGTGTGTCAACAGATGCAATGTACAGTCAGGATCTACCCGAGCTATGTATGACTACACGCATTGATAGTCTGTAAGCACAGCACCGCAGCAAGTGAGCACCACATGGTAGAGCACGGCGCACAGGAAAGATGCAAGCGCCGTCATTTTACATGAGAAAGCATGTGTGGTAACTTGTAAGTTATCAGCATGCAGGGCTCGGTTGCACAGCCTGCAATGATGGTATCATTCGGGACCAGCTGACAGCCATTATATGGCCTGCTGCTATCTCCCTCATCGCTGCGCTGACTTCTGTCGTGCCCGCCCTAATCTCGTGCCTCAGCCTGTTGGCCTCACTCAAGATGAACAGCACCTGGTTGAGGTCCCTGAAGCCCGCACAGTGGGACCATTCCGCTGTCGCATCTCCGGCCGCTGGAGGCTAACTCAGCCTTTTGTCACAATTTTCATCTGCCACTCACCTGAGATGAACAGCACCTGGCTCAGGTCTCTGTTCAACTTGGACAGGTCACGCACGTGCTTGCCGTTGTGATACTGCACAGCAACAAGCATGAAGCTATGTTATATTACATCTTGAATGTCTGCCAGGACACCAGCGGCGCTTTCAAAGTGAAGGAAGGAGTGAGCCGGTGGCCATGCCATTACAGCCGACCAGTGACAGGCAGCGGATTGCCTGCACTTTAATACCAGCAGTTGTTGCTGTGTGCGACGCTGCAATGTGAGCACAAGTTAAGCACCTTACTCAGTTGCTCGCACCCTAAATGCACGGCCTGCGCAAGTCTTCACAGCCTACACGTGCCACCCACTGGCAAGGCGCCACACGCACAGCTCAGCAACATGTGCAGTCAAGCTCTCGCTACAGGCACCTGCTGTCAAAGGCAGGCGATTCCTGGCATATGAAGAAGAAGAAGAAGAGGGGTTACAGGGTGTGTTCAGGCAGCTACGCCGCAACGGACAACTGCCAGCCTGTGTAGCTACGTGCTATCATGAAGCCCCAACACAACGCAGAAGAACACCGCACTGCTGTTGAACACCAACATCAAAGCTGGCAGCTGCACTGCGTCGCACCTGCGTGTCTCCTCTGTACAGCCTGTAGGTGACGGCCCTGTGTGGGTCGATCTTGTTGATGACTGGGTCTGCATACATGGCTGCCTCATCCGTGTAAATAACGACCTCGTAACGCCGGCCCATCTCCAACAAGAAAGCTTCCACACCTGGACGCTTCAGCACCTGCAGCACCCGCCACAATGCAGCAGCATATACTTGGCATGCTTTTTTCAACCTGATTTGAAAGCCAATAGTAGCTACACACAGCAACAACAACAGGTTTGTGTGAGCATGGTGGGACCACAAGCTCGTCCTGCAAGGATTCTGCAACAGCCAGCGCATCGTGCGCACGGTGCTCTGCGCCCAGCACACCTGCGGCTTGTGCCTTGCAGGCACATCACAACTACCTGCCAGCCCTTCGTTTGGTGCATTTCTTGTGCACCAGCAAGCCCAGCACTCTCCAATAACCACAACACAACCCTGACACTTTGGCAGCCCCAAACAGCAGTTCCCAGCATGCTTGAAAGCATCCTGCAGGAGCGTATCAGCCGCACCTGCCAGCCCTTGGCTCTGCTCCACTCCTTGTGCACCAGCACGTCCTCCAGGTCCAGCACCAGCGTCTTCACGCGCCCACGCAGCTCAGGAGCAAGCTCCGGCAGCAGCGCATCACAGCTGGGGTCCGCGTACTCGCGCACCTGATTTGGAATGACAACAGCAAGTCAGGAGACGGGGTCAGCTCGAAAGCAAGGATCACAGCAGCGCATCACAGCTGGGGTCTGCATACTCGCGCACCTGATGTGAGTACTCAACAACAGCACAGCAGCAGTGCACCTGCAGCAATGCAGGTGACGGGGTGCAAGATTCAGCAGCAGAGCATCAAAGCTGGGGTCCGCGTACTCGCGCACCTGATGCAGAATGACAACAGCACAGCAGCAGTGCACCAGCAGCAAGTCAGGAGGCGGGGTCAGCTCAGGAGCAAGCTCAGGCAGCAGCGTGTCACAGCTGGGTCCCGCATTACTCGCACACCTGGTTTGAAGCCAGCAGCAAGTTGCAGGAGACAGGGTCAGCTCAGGAGCAAGGTTCAGCAGCAGCAGTGCATCACAGCTGGGGTCCGCGTACTCGCGCATCTGATGCGGATTAACAACAGCACAGCAGCAGTGCACCAGCAGCAAGTCAGGAGACGGGGGCAGCTCAAGAGCAAGATGCAGCAGCGGCACGTTGCAGCTAGGTACACATACTTGCACACCTGTTGCAGCTAGGTACACATACTTGCACACCTGTTCATAGCAAATCATAGCGCGTTGCAGCTAGGTACACATACTTGCACACCTGTTCATAGCAAATCATAGCGCGTTGCAGCTAGGTACACATACTTGCACACCTGTTCATAGCAAATCATAGCGCTGCTAAGCGAGAGCAGCGGCCGTTGCAGCTGGCAGCTTTACACATCTGCTGTGCATGCCATGTCGCACACTAGGTTTACATGTTGCAGTGCCAACCACGCCACACTGCACACCTAGCTCGGCCCTGCAACCCTCATTCTGCAACAATGTTGTACCTTCATACCTCCAGGGCTTACGCCAGCTTTTTACGCATGCAGCTGCCAGCCTGCTGCGGCATATCCCAAACACTAGCTGCAGAGCATGCCATGCATGTGCAACCAGTGCAACGCCCTTTCTCAAGAGTATGTACATCACACAGCTGCAAGCATCAGCACTTGCCGCAGCATACCTTCTGGTCTATTGGCTCAGCCACTTGCAGGTATGCTTCTGTGGCCTTGATCCAAGCTGCGTTTGCCAACGAAGGCTCCTTTGCTTGCTGCTGCTTCGACTCCTCCAGCTGCTGCTGCACTTCCTGCAAGCTGTACTTGTAGTACACCCAACCGCCAGCAACAGTAGCGGCAAGCGAGCCCAGCATCGCAAAGTCAAACATGTTGCGCAGCAACCGCCGCGCAAAGCTGCGTTGCTCCTGCGCAGGTGCCGCCGCTGCCTGCATGCGTGATGCCGCTGCGGAGCCTAGCACTTTCGCTGCCTCGCCCTGGAGCGGCATTGCTGCATCTAACATGCTCTTAGGCTGCTGCTGTGCGCCGCCGCCACCCTGACCACCTTCAGCAGAGGAGAATAGCGTACGAGCCATACTAGCTGCCCATGGCTGCTGCTGCACATGCTGCAGCGGCTGCAGCGCTGCTGCTGCACGGGGCAGCACCTGCAGCGCTGCCAGGCAGCAGCAGCGCTCAGCCGCTGTCCTCAGCATTGCAGATACGTCCCTTTACAGCTGTGTGCACAGTTGTGCAGCTGAATGCTGTTCCTGGTCTGCAGCAGATAACTAGGCAGTGGAGTGCAGTGGCAGCCTGGTGAGTGAGGCACTACTGCAGATCGGAGCAGCATGACGTGCAGTCTGCTTGCTATACACCGCTAACATACAACAGGGTAGTACTACAGCCTTTTAAGCTATCAACGAAACGACAGAGGACGTGCAGTGCACTTTAGGAAACGTCAAGTTCACTCCCACCTAGTCGCGAGCGTCGCAGTGATGCCGACAGCTTTACTCGTGATAAAATGGACAATCAGAATGAACGCACGTCAGATCTAGCGTAGTTGGCTATGCGGCACCCTGCAGCTCAGCCAGCCAAGCACGTAGGCGCGCTGGTTAATCGCCGTTGAGTAAAGCTGACGCCAGCTCAGAAAGAACAACTCTTATTGCTGGTGACACGTGCTGCTAATAAGTGTGGCACTCGGCGCAACCAGGGTTTTGAGTCTGTCAGGTGAGCAGCAGATATGGCAAATTCCACAGAACGACCTCACCGTTGCGATTTAACCCTCAAGGAAGGCCACTAGAGTGCACAGGAGACCCTCAACCAGAGTGTGGTGGCACCGGATGCCGTCTGAAGCTCAACTCCATAAGTCCCACTCATTGGCTGTGCAGCCTGCATGATCCGCTGAGCTCCCCATTCACCAATCAAACGTTGCATCTGGATGCATATCAGTGGCAGTCTGTTGTTACATGCATTCGACCAAGAAGCTCGCTGCACTGCTGCAGACAAGCCTGCAATTGTCTGCCGCAGCAGTGCACCCATCTTGACGGCAGGGATGCTCAGTACGTTGATTTTGGCAGCGTACAACGTACTGTACGCGTACATTACGCTGCACGTTGCCTTGTACGCTGTTTGTACGCTGCTGTCAAGGGAACTTGCAACGTACTGGTCAAAGTGTCACTGGAAGTAACATACTGACCACGTACAAGAGCGGTTTCTTGCTGCAATTTAGCTCGATTATATAATAATAAGATAATTACATACAATTGCGCCAGTGAGGAGTTGAAATGGCTTCCAGCGCCGCCCCTGCAAACGAGGAAAGTCCACCAATCCTGTCGACCACTGTGAGGTTGTCGCTAAAAAAACCAACACAACTGATTACAAGTGCAAGCACTGCAACCACACGTTCAGTGGCACCAAAACACGCTGCTATGTGCACCTTACTGGGGACGGCAGTGGGGTCAGGAAGTGCAGCAAATGTCCTGTCGAGGTGCAGCGTGCCTTGAAGGCTGCTAAGGCTCAGAATCAGGGCAAGGGTAACCTCAAGCGCCAGGCAGAGGAGGATCTGCAGGAACAGAGGCGCAGCAGCCACTCTGAGGCAGGCGCTGGGCCAAGCAGTGCAGCAGCAGCAGCAGCAGCAGCAATTGATGGGTTTGACAGCACTCCGGTGAGCATTGACAACTGTACAGCAGGCAGCAGTTTGGATTCTTGCAAAAATTTGGCAGCTAGTTTCACCACCCATTGCGTGGGATGTGGCAGTCGCTCACATGTACACTTATGCTGCTGCTGCTGCTGGTGGTGTGCCCGTAGATTGGCAGGGCATTCAAGCATGCTGATGCCCAGAGCGTGCATGATGCCCTGGCAGATCTGATCTTCTTGGAGGGCCTGCCCATGCGGCTGGTGAAG
The DNA here is from genome assembly GCA_902809745.2 of Tetradesmus lagerheimii. NCBI lineage: Eukaryota > Viridiplantae > Chlorophyta > Chlorophyceae > Sphaeropleales > Scenedesmaceae > Tetradesmus > Tetradesmus lagerheimii. The sequence goes on from CADDIJ020000739.1 coordinate 38,925, forward strand.
AGCAAGTACCTGCGCAGCTTCATTGACGCTGTGTCCACCCATGTTGTGCACAGACTGGTGTCCAGTGGCAAGGTCAAGTTCGTCAAGGGCCGGTGAGTCAGTGACTGCCTGCTCAGGCATGCTATGCATTGCATTGCATTGCACCGCACTTCCAGGAATGTACTGCAGCAGCAACTGGGGTCTGCAGCCCTTTCTTTCCTGACATTCCATGATAATTTCCCTTGCTTTCATTGCTGCTGCCAACTGCAGTGAGGACTTGCCCTAAGGGTGCTATGTTCCTAGGTGCAGTGGATACCAGTGGTGAAACCAAGTCAGCTGAGTACATCGCTGGGGTGCTGACTGAGTACATTGAGGCTGTGGGGCCTGAGAGGGTTGTGCAGGTGGGTGCTGTGGTTGGGCATTAGGGGAGCAGTTTGCACGGGTGCAGATTTGCTGTGGATTGGCTGACGGACTGGGCTGCACATTGCAATTGCCAGCAACCACTGATACTGTCTAGTCTTTGCAGCTCAGAGTTGACAATTTGCCTGCTGTGTGGGCTGCTGCTGTGGCCAGGTCACTACCGACAACGCCGCCAACTGCAAGGCTGCAGGCAGCCTGATTGAGCAAGCCTACCCTCACATCATATGGTCCCCATGCGTAGCGCACGTGTGCGACCTGGCCCTTGAGGACATTTTCAAGCTGGACTACTTCAAGGAGGTGCACGATGACACCAAGGGCTTTGTCACCTTCATCAACAACCACCAGGCCACCCTAGCAGCATGGCGCAACCACACAGCAACCGATGGTGCCATTGACCTCACACGGCAGCCAGCCTCAAGCAGTGCCAGCAGCAAGGTCCTTGCGCTGGTGAAGCCTGGTGAGACACGCTTTGCCAGTGCCTTCCTCATGCTGGAGCGCACCCTGAAGGTCAGGTCCAGGCTGGAGCAGTTTGTGGTAACTGATGGCTGGAAGGCTGCCATTGCTGACATGAAGCGTGCTGACAAGGTGGGTTGGTGCAGTGCACACGTGCAGGTAGAGTGAGTTGACTCAGCGGCTGGTGGCAGCTTGTACATGTGTTGGATTCTTGCAGCCACTGCAGAGCTGGCCCAGCATATCATATGAGTGACTCAGCAAATGGCATTAAGGTTGCAGCGCTGCAGAGGTCAAGACAATGCTGTGTGGGATGCACAACTGCAGTTAGCCGTTGACTGTCATGTTTGTATAACCGTTACTGCTGGTGCTGCCACTGCTTTGTGCCTTCCAGGACAAGGCTGATGAGATCAAGAGCCTTATCTTGGGCTCTGCCCATTGGGAGGTGGTGGAGCAGGTGGTGAAGCTGTGTGAGCCCATCATCCGGCTGCTGCACATTGCCGATGGCGACAGCCCCTCAACTGGCAAGATTCACTCCCGTGCTTATGGGGTGCAGCAGCGCATTGCAACAGCAGAGAGGGAGCTCAGCATTCCAGCAGCAGTGGTTAGGCAGGTGCAGCAGGTGTGGAAGAGCAGGTGGGACTTCATGTACAGCCCAATGCATGGGGCTGCCTATTGTCTGGACCCTGAGTTCCTCAGCGATGAGGGGCTTGATCTGGGCAACACAGCCGATTGTAGTGTGCAGGACCTGCTCACAATGATGAAGAGGCTGCTGCCAGAGGAGGAGCACCAAGCAGCTCGGCTGTCCTACTCAGCCCTTAGGGCAGAGGAGGGGTTGTTTGGGAGTGATGAGGCTGCTGCTGATGCTTCCTGCATGCCAGCACACCAGTGGTGGGCCATATATGGGGCAAAGCATCCTGAGCTGAAGAAGCTCGCTGTCCGCCTGCTGTCCCAGGTGTCCTCTGCTTGCTCCTGTGAGCGGGCTTGGTCAGCTTATGACTTCATTCACAACAAGCGCCGCAACCGGCTGACTGCTGCTCATGCGCGTGACCTGGTGTATGTTTTTACCAATGGGAGGCTGGTTGATAAGATGGCAGACGGGGAGGAGACCTTTGTTGGCTGGGAGGAGGAGGAGATGGAGGGGGATATTGTGTAAACCTTACACATGCTGCTACGTTGTGTAACACACAGCCAACTTGGTGGCACTACTGTCCAGCATGCAGATGCACCATATATGTTTCAGAGTTAAAGTCCACACTAATTACAGCATAATATTAATAGTAAAAACATCAGAAGTGTATCTTTCAGGGGCCATAGGCCAGCAGGATGCATCAGTGATGCAGCAGCAGCAGCAACCTGGTGGCCCAGTGCCAACGTACAGGAACGTACAAGGGGTACGTACAGAACCCCCCAACCAGCGTACAACGTACAACATACAGCGTACGGGACGTACAGCGTACTGAGCATCCCTGCTTGACGGGCCTGCCGCGTGGGCCCCGACACCAATCATGCATTGCTCACTGCCTATTTCGGCAGCCTCTCAGATCCACGACAGATCAACATTGCACAAGAATCTCAAAGCTGCCAGTCTTGCAAACTAACTAACAAAATACGGGCAAGATGCCTTGCGCAGCCAAACATTGCAGTGTCAAAGCCGCCAGACATGACACAGCAACTGACCTACACAAGCAGCGTGTTGCATAACTCTCATCTGCCATGCACATACATCCTGCTGTTGCCTGAACACAAATTCCCCTCCGGCCATCTCTACAGCCAGTATCACAGCCTGCCTGCCGCCACAACATGCAACAACACATGCTTCGTAGCCTCTGCCACAGTGCGTGTTGCGCAAACTTATGACGTAAGCAGATCACGCAAACACAGCCGACACTGAGCAGAGCTTGGCAGGCAAGCAATGCAAGAATCCCAACACTTCTGGAGAGGAGTAGAGGAACGGCAGCGGGTGCGAAACAGCAGTGAGCACTGTGCCAGCTGTAGCATGGCAAGGCTGGAAAGGCAAGGCCAAGGCAGCATGACAGACGTTAACAGCCAAGCACCACACCAGGCAATGGCTGCACCTGGTGTCCCCAAACATGACTGAGAGGGTTGTCAGTACTAAGTGTTGCTGAAGCTGCCACCTGGCGGGCAGAGCGACAGCCAACACTCTGTAGATCCAGCGCTTTTGCGGCGCCAGGTGTACCAAGCAGTCGCGAATCTGTACAAAGCAAACAGGTGGGCACGTACGTGCACCAAAGGCACGATGTAACATATAATGGTACTTGCGTTGAGTAATCATGAGCGGGACAGCCGCTGTGGCGTCCCTACCCTGCGTAATAAAACTGTGCGCCCGACCCTGTGTGGTGTGCACTGCTGCACCGTCCCCAAGTCAATCGCCACAAGAATCCTATGCGCACCAACACCTGCTGAACTAGCACGCACGTAGGTGCGGCTCATTGCGTTACTACCCATGTACAACACAATGCATGTACAAGCCCACTAAGCATGGCCGGCAGATACCGCACGCTGATGCAAACACAGGCTGCTGAGCAACCACACGCGCTCTATTGATACCCAATGAAGCTGCACCACACCCACCCACGCCCACTAATCAGTGCTTCCAAGACCCGAGACTAGGCCGCACTGCCAACTTAACACATGCAGACCACCAAATCAAACTGACCAGTGCGTATGAAACACCCGATTATCACCAAGGCCACCACAACCTCGACCAGACTAGTCAACTCAAGCTGCATACCGTATTGCTGCGGCTATGCATACCACACTGGATGACGCATCACAGCACTCTGCAGCAGCAGCCTGCGGGCGCGACAATCACTGCAGGTGCATGTGCAGCTGCCAACCCCACCACACGAAAGCGCAACAAGGCCGTGTACCGAGCGCAGTAATCAGGCAGGGGGGTCACTTGCAGTTGCTAAGGCAGCCTGCTGGTAGACGCCACAGCAGGGCCACAGACACGTACACGACGATCAAACATGTGATTTTTGTGATGTTTTGAAGCAGGATGCCCGCGACTGCAGCAAACCAGCAAGATCTGCGGACTCGCTGTGTCAGTGTCATGGTAGTAAACCCAGGGGACCCCCTAAGACCTGAACCTGACCCAGCATGCGACATCAAACAACATGACGATCTAAGCGAAGCAAAGAGAGGCTACAGCAAAGGCTCAAAAGCAATTCTCAGTCTAATCAAAGGCTACCAATGCTACAAGCAAAGTCAGTGGTGGTGCTCACTCTCAACAGCTGCTCCAACCCAACACCTGCGACAACCGCACAACGACTGGACAAACACGTGCATGCGCACCGAGTGCACCACAAGCACAGCCGCCAGCCGCCACACAGCAGCCACAGTGTCATTGTTATAACATGTACACACTCTCAATCGCCACTCAAAAGAATGCAGCAGTGGCGTGAGTCCAGCAAACAGCTGCTGAGCAGCATAAATGTGCTGCGGCATCAGCAGCGTCTGCTGCAGACCTGCGGTTGGTTGCCACAACCTGCCGGCATCCTACAGACACCAATTCAGTATGGTAAAGAATCCTGCACAATCAGCTGCGTGGGGTGGCGATGAACCCGCACGACACGCAGTTAGCGCCAACACTGTGCGCCCTCTCATGCTCACTCTTGTGATGTGCATGCGCCAACAGACACTGAGCAGGGCTCCAAACAGGCCCTGCCTTGCTGCACGCCGCGTGTTCAAAACACCACGGCCCAGGCACAGAGAGAGATGCGTGATATGGAACACAGAGCAGGTACAAGGGATACAACGCTACCAAAGTGTACAGACACGGCCTTCAAGCTGCTTCTTCAAATGCGAAACAACGGCCAAACACCGCCAGCATTTCCTGCATCTTCAGCCATTTTTGAACCAGGCAGCAACATCATACAGAGGACGAGTCGTTGATAAGGGTGCAGGGGACACAGCTGGGTGGTGGGAACGCATTCATGTGCAAACACCCACTGTGCACTCATCGCTGCATCCTGGCATGAGACACCGAGCTGCTGGCAGCCACACGCCTGCTGTTATGCAGCAGACGTGGCAGAACGCAGCAACAACAGCCCAGGGAGATCACAAACAAGCACAAAGGTGATTGCAAACCCCCTAGGTAGCACACATGAGCATGCGTGTAGTGTAGCAAATGCATTGACCCATTCGACGACTGCGACAGCACACCATTTTGACCATTGTGTATGAATACAACCAGCACGGCACAGTTCCAGAACATGATTTGCCCAAAGGCGCCATGCTGACGTGCCACGCTGGTGCAGCACCCCTGATAACACCCGCAACTATTCAAGCAGAGCACTGCCCTGCACAACGCACGTGGCATGCAAGCACGATGCACTAGTCTGCAGAACCCGAATGCACTGCAGAACCCGGTGCACTGCAGATGCACTGCACAGCCGAATACGACGCAGCAACAATCGCAAGCACAATGCACTGGTCTGCAGCAGACCCAGGATGCACTGCACAGTTGTGTACGATGCGGCAACAATTGCCAAGCACATGCTGCACAACCAGTGCAGCCACAGGCTATTCCCACTGTCCGTGCACCAGATATCCCATCAAAACCAGAGATCCCATCCGCAAACAACCACATTTAGAACTGAAACTGAACAAGGCGGCAGGAAGCCCCACGCAAGTCGCCCTGCAGTGTAGAGTAACACAACAGCCACATGGTGGCACTGTTATATAACACAAGCACAGCACAAGCTTCACCTGCAGATGCCTGCAAGTAGCGCTATGTAGCCCTGCACAACACATCCGCACTGCATAACACAAGACTGCCATAAAGCCCCGTCAGCCCAGCTATGTACATAACGCCTTTTGACAATGCACTACGTATCACACACCAATCAGTTCGATTGCGGCAGCCAACTTGCAGCATAGTTGAGCCGCCCTTTCTTCTTCACACTCTCTCCTGCTTGCACCCCACCACCACCTCTGCAAAATGCTCACCACCCAAAGCAAAGCCAAAGCTGCAACAAGCCGACAGGTACATGCGACACGCGCTGCCTGCAGCCTTTGAATGCATGCCAAACTCCCCAGCGCGCCAGCTCAGCCACGTGTATGACGACACAACACAAGCCAGCTACAAGCCTAACCACGCATGACCCCACACCACCAGCACTGCCAGCACACGCAGCAACAGCACAGCACCCTCTGCGACTATGCCACGATGCAAAGAGAGCACCACAGCACAGAGCACAAGCTCAGCACACTGTCTGCATGTGCGGCACAGAGCCAGCAGATGGCAGAGGGGCACCGGACTGGCTCATTTTGAGCCGAACCTCACACACCGCCTCACCCCCAGCACGCTTCTGAAGCTCTTTGGCAGCTGCAGCAGCTGCTGCTGCCTCCTCTACCCCCTGCAAGCTCTTGTGGCTACCACCCACGCTGTTGCTGCGGCGGTGGCGATGCTGCGACGGTTGCCGCTGCTGCTGCTGCCGGCTGAGTGACGGATGCGACCCCAGCTGCTGCATCGGCTGCGGCTGCAGCTGCTGCGGGTGAATCGGCAAGCACACCTGCTGCTGCTCGAGATCTAGATCTGTCACGCCGCTCGCAAGCGCGAGCGAGGCCGCAAGCGGATCCTCTGCATCCTGCGCTGCGGCCACCGCAGCTGCTGCACGTGCAGCTGCAGTAGCAGCTGCTGCAGGAGCCAAACTAATCGGCTGGTTGACCACGCTGCAGTTGTCATCGTCCTCGCTGCTGAAGGACTCCGCCAGCACGCTCAGCAGCGCAGTGCGCTGCACGCTGCTCTGGTAGCTGTTCACGCGAGCCTGTGCGGCATGAAATGCCTGCATGTCGTTGTAGCTGCTGGCGCCCATCAGCCACGGGTGCTGCATGAGCTCCTTGGCGCTGGCGCGCTCATTCGGGTCCCGCTCGAGGCACCTGCGCAGGAAGAAGACAAAAAGGGTTATAGGTGTGCTTGGAAACCACTTAATGTGGTGTTTTAAGTGCGGCTTTCGTTTGTGTTTGGTTGCTCTTGCTAGAAACACAGTAAATGCTGAATGACGATGGTGTGTTCAAGCAGCTAGGCTGCAACGGACACCAGCTGGAAGAGGATGCTGCGAACAGCTCAGCTGGAACTGTCGCTTCTGGCATGTAGTAGCTCAGCACAGCAGGCAACATGAACATAGGCGGATGCGAAGCCTGCAACTGATTGTCAGCTTGTATGAGGGCAAGCTTGCATACATTGTGTTGCGCTGCATGGCTTTCTCACCTTCGCAGGAAGTCGCGCGCTGCGTGGCTGGCTGTCACGCCCAGCGGCAGCTCTACGCCGCAGCTTGCGTTTGCGATGTCTGCGAGTGCGTCCAGCTCCCAGCTGGAGTCGTTGACGAAGATGTCCCGTCCTGCAAGCAGGAAGTAGAGCACTGTGCCCAGCCCCCACACGTCCAGCTTGGTGGTGAGGATGGAGCGCAGGCGGTGCTCGCCCTTTGGGTCACGGTCCCTGCAGGAAGCAACAGCAGCAGCAGGAAGAACACGAAAGGTCGTCAGAAGGTGCTGATGCCACGAGAAGGGTTTGCGTGTGCTGCAACGGTGAGAGGATTGCAGCCGCATAGAGCATGCGCAAGCAAGCTGGCTGGACAGATCCACAACAAATGCGACGTCTGTTGCTGACAGGCAGAACAGCATACTCTGTTGTATTCCAATGCGATGACTTATCTCCCAAAACAACAGCACTGTTCTAATATTGATAGACGGTGCATTGGTAAAACAGCAGAGCTGTACATGCAGCACTCAATCACATGTGGGTCTTGGCTGCTTCCCCAGCACGCACCTGTCTGTGAGGTAGTTGAGCGCCTCTGGCGGCATGAACAGCGGCGTGCCTGCCAGCCCAACCTGCCGCGCCAGCTCACGCTCGCTTGCTGCGTTGACCTGGCTCAGGCTGATGGCCTCGCCCCAGTCAAACAGCTGCACCTTGTGGTCAACGTGCACGCCGATGTTGTCTGGCTTGATGTCCCGGTGGATGATGCCCTGCGGCAAGCAGCAGCAGCAGCAGCAGCACACACAGCATGGTGAGTAGCAAAACAGGTGAAGGCTAGTGTGGTTGGTTTTGAGTTGTTGATGAATCAGCATACAAAAGTGGTTGCTGAGGGCAAGATAATGACAGAATATGCAGCTGTTGCAGGGCGCATATACATGCACGTCCAGCGCTGACACACCAAGAGCAGTGGAAGATCCCAACAAAGCAGTACTTCACTGGCTGTCACTGACAAAATGCACTGGCAGTCGTGATGCAACTCTCTCAGCTGCTGAACAAGATCAAGTCCGGCTTGAAGTGCGTTTGGCAGCTGGTGATGATGCGTGGCGCTGACCTGCTGTCCTGCACACAGCATGAGTCACGTGCATGCGCCGCAGCTACTAAAGTGCATCACAACCTTGGCACACCACAGCTGCTGCTGCTACCCGCAACTGCCAACACACACTGAACAAACAGAAACTCGGCGTATGGGCTGTCACCATCCCAACACTGCTGTTTCAACCTGACTGCTGCTGCTGTTGCCCTGCTGCTGCGTTCGCTGTAGTGTACGTATACAGCCTCAACGGAGCGTCCGCCACTACTCGACCCGTTCAAAGTCCCCAGAACCTCCAACTGCTGCTGCTCGTCTCACCTTCTGGTGCAGGTACACCAGCGCATGTGTGAGCTGGTACACCATGTGCCGCGCCACTGCCTCACAGTACTGCTTCGGCTGCGTGACTGTCCTGTGCTCGCGCAGGCTGTCGCCAGCCCACTCCATCACCACGGAGATCTTGCTGCCCTGGTCTGCCACAAACAGATAGCCCACGAGGTTCTCGTGGTGCAGCTGCCGCAGAATGACCACCTCCTTCTCCACCTGCAGGCAGATTGCATTCATGCGCAGCAGCAAGCAGCAGGTTGTGAGCAGCAGCAGAGCAGCACAACAGGCCAGTCTGGTACACCGCAGGAACCGCGTAAATGCTTCTACGCTAGTAAATATTATCCTGACAGCGTGGGGGTGGGTCCTGACGCTGCCAGGCCTCTGAGCTGACCATTGTGGCCCCAGGTTCTAGAAAACTCCTGCAAAGGGCCTGGCGTGCGACCAGCTGAATCCAACATACGTTCAAGAACACCGATGTATGTATCAGCCGGACGTACACGCTGCCTGCTGCCCTATCGCGCTCCCCATCGCAGTTGCGAAGTGCCACGTAGCCTGCACTTGCCGGTCCCGATCAAGCGGTGAATATGCTGTTTCAGACATACAACTACCATACGAGACATCGCGGAAGCCAATCTGTGAGGCCTGCTGATATTACTGAGGCACCAGCAGGGCAGCCGCTGCAGAGACAGAATAGCGCAGCTGGAGGGCCCCCAAACCAGACAAAGGCTTGTTTTACACTGCCTGAACTTCTACTTACCGCTTCCCGGGCGCCAGTGTACTCCTTTACGATGTGCGAGCCCATGTGGAACAGCTTTATCTTGTGCGGGCTCCGCCTAGTCCAGAAGGGCTTGACGTAGCCCGCTCGCCGGTAATTTACATACTTGGACCTGCAACGAGACACGCCATCAGTACCTACGCGTGTGGATGTGTCGCTGCGGAACAGCAGCAACAGCAGCAGGCTGTAGGATGGCCGCTCACCATATCGCGTTCGCATTCTGCAAGCTGCAGTCGCCAAGCTCAAAAGTGGCCTCACTCGCTATGGACTTGTTGCTAATCGCGCTGATGCGCTGTGCTAGCTCAGCCAGACCCATCTAGCACTCAGGGGCCGTGCTCAGAGCATGAACTATCAAGAATGTTTCCTCGAAGGTGTGTAATAGGATAGTAAGAATCGTCGATCAGTAAGCCCAGGTAACGCGCGTGCTGTGCTTTCACACGCACTGTGAGCGGCAGAGGTTCAGAAATGACAGCAGGACTCAGCTTCCCCTGGCCAAGGTTCCAGCTGTTGATGAAAATGAAAGCTGACGACCAAGGCAAGAGTTGCAAGCGGTGTCTGCGTTGGGTGTCGCGCCAAGTTCACGCACCCACCATGCAGTGAGTGCTGCAACTGCACGATGCTCCGAGCCGGGGCAGCGCCAGCATTGACGTGGCCACGAAATGCTAGCAAATCATAAACAACAGCGATCAAAGTGGATCTCAACGCATTTCGATATCTCTTTCACCCATTCCCGCGCTTGGTGCAGGAAGGGACTTTGACCGAAGCGTGTCATACAGCCGTTTCGCAGTGCTGTAGGTGCCCTCAGCTGCTCATCGGCATGGGGTACTGGTTCACGATCGTTTGTAGCGCCTCGTGCTCGCAAGCGCGCGAATGTCCCTTTCTGAGTGCAATGTTCACCAAGCGTCACACACCTGTCACACAAGAGTTGCTTTTCAGCAACGCTGCTATTTACATTACTGCCTTCGAACAGCCGGCGTTGGTCACCATGAGCGCTCTTTCAGGGTTGCAGGCGGCCTGCATGCCAGGGCCCTTGGGTGACGGTCACCGTGCTGCCGCTGGCAGCGGCAGCAGCTCGAGCTCAGCTGCAATGCAGCGCTGCATGTTGATTCAACTCAGCTGCTGAAGTCAACCATTGACACATATGCGAAAACTGCCCAACAACGCTGACTCAGTCAGTCAGTCAGCTCAGCACTGCTCTGGCCAGCCTGGCCAGCAATTGCAAGTTGCGGCAACTTGCTGTCGGTCAAAACTCGTCCACAAGTTGTTGACAAGGGAGTTTATCTGCTTTACTTGCATTCATGCGCCTTCAAGTTCCGCTACATTCTTTAGAAAGATTGCCAGGGCCTGACCGTTGTTGGGTTTTGAAGTTCTGAGTCATGACCGTGGTTCCACTCATGATGAGTCACTGACATTCCCGGCATGTTCAGTGATTGCAGCTGCCTGGTGGCTCGCACTCCGGAGTGAGCCGGATCCGGCAGAACCCGCCTCTCCTGATCATCAGGTCAGTCACTGACGCTGAGCGGCTGACTTAATGCCTTTCAAATCTTGAGGTGCTACCTTCAGAGGTTTAAGGTCACAGCCTGCACAGCCTGCACCGTGCAGACTCTTGAACTTCATACCTTAACAAGTGAAAGAGTCTCTCAGAAACAAGACTGCAGGCCGCCTGCGAGGCAGTGCATCAGTGAAATTACTCCCCAGGCTGCTGGAGCACTGCTGCTGGCAGCAGCAGCAGCAGCAGCAGCAGCAGCCAGCCAGCCAGTGCTGGCCAGTTGCTGCCGTGGCTGCTGCTGCTGATGAGCTCTGCTATGACTGCCAACTTGAACGCGTCCTTGCTGCTTAGCAGCAGTGCTGCTGCCGCTTCATGGCCGGCCCAAGCAAGTTGCCTGCCTCAGGCAGGCTGCATGATGATGATGCAGGAGGCAAGCAACCTGCGTGACGCATGCGCAGGTAGGCCGCCGTAAGCACTGCTGGGACCAGTGGCCTCAGGCCAGGCTAGCCATCATTGGCATTGACTGGGTCACCCAGTTGACGGTCAACCTTGAAAATGTCGGCAGAGGCGCACGCAGAGCAGCACTCCAAGCAAACCTGTTCAGGCTGCATGCTGTGCAGAACAATGCAGACCTGTCAGAAATCGTTATCTGACAAAGAGCTTCATCCACTCAGTGTCCTGTCAGGACGCAGTGCGGCAGGACAAATTACAGCATCACCAGCCAGGCTTCCCACCACTTGTTGGCCACTTTAACCATCCCATCAGCCTTGGCAATCTTGACCGAGTGCCTCATGATGAGAGGGGCTGTTGAATGATGGCAGGTGCAGTATGGCGAGAGGCCTGCTGCCAGCAGTGACAGCCTGTCCTGTGGGGCCCACAGTGTGGAGGGCAGGTGGAGTCTGTGCTCAACACAATGCACAGAAGCCACCGGCTGCCCCAACAGCAGCACTGCGGCTGTGGATCACCTGGCACACGCCCAGCCCACCCTACCCACCCCCACCCACATATGCTTGGAAACAGCAGAGCACCGCCGGTACGGTACCGGTAGACTCTACCTCTGCTAGTCTGAGAGCACTGGTACTGGTGCGGTCATATGTACAGCAATATGTGCAGTGCCGCAGTTTCAACCCAATGCATGCTGTGTAGTACACTGCATGAGGTCTTTGCAAGGATACTAACCCATTTGTTCTGCTCAACCGCCCATACCCAAGCAAGGTGGCACTGCTAGTAGCTCTCAGAAGAAATCAAACAGCTGCCGAAGCCTGTACACGAGGCAGCTGGCTCAATTGCACACAATGCAATGGGCGTTGTACAGTGGGCCGCAAAAATATGTGACATGGATAACCGACATAAAGCAGAGACACAGACATTGCCACCCGCAGCTTGTGCACGGTTGCATCGTGAGGCAAAGCCCACCGTGCACGCTGTTACTGATGTGATCATCATCATCATCATGTCATATGGGGCATGCATGCATGTTACTGATGTGATCATCATCATCATCATGTCATATGGGGCATGCATGCATGTTACTGATGTGATCATCATCATCATCATGTCATATGGGGCATGCATGCATGTTACTGATGTGATCATCATCATCATCATGTCATATGGGGCATGCATGCATGTTACTGATGTGATCATCATCATCATCATGTCATATGGGGCATGCATGCATGTTACTGATGTGATCATCATCATCATCATGTCATATGGGGCATGCATGCATGTTACTGATGTGATGTGAGTAATGTGACCAGGTCCCGCAAGCAGCCAGTCTCTAAGCAGCAGCAGCACTTGCAGGCCTTGTGTCTGCTGTGATGGCATGTGGTTCAACTTGTAGAGTGCTTGGCGGCGGGCCTGCTGCACTTCATGACACATCTCGCATGACACGATAATGTAGTCCAACTATTACTGTACAGTCTGGCAAAAGCCTGCGCTTTTTCTTGCCGTGCTTCAGACTGCTGCTGCTCACAACTGAAACCTGCCAGGCCTACGTATGTCGCATGTTGCACTATAGTTGTATCTTGCTTTAGCAGCAAGATGGAGGTGAGGATGCTGCACTTGCATTGCATGCTGTCACACCGTGCCACAGAGCTTTGCTTGCACGCACATACGGCATGCCGACTTAGTTTAAGATCAGCATAAGAATGCCACATTTCCTCACCACAACCCCAGCAGAGGCCTCAGCAACAAGCCAGGCTGCAACTCTTGGCGTGTGCAGCGCGCTTCAGCGTAGGCTGCCCTGCTTCTGGACAGTACGCAGTGGTGCACTGTCCATGGGCACGTCACATGCCTGCCAGAAGCCTCATTTCAGTCTAGCAGAGCAGCGAAGCAGGTTGCAGACATGTCTCCAGCTATCTTGCGTTGGTTGCAGTATGCTACTTGAGGATCGTGAGCAATGCAGAACTCAGGACAACACAATCCTCAAAGAACTCAACCTGTTACCATAGAGATAACTAACGGAAAGAACACAGACCATCGTGATCGACTGGTCGACAAGCACTTCACCTCCAAACTCGAAAGACGAGGGGTTTAGGTCCTGACATGGTGGGCGGCAGTGTGGAAAGGCTCGCAGGCTCACCAGAATCGCCCTCTTTCATGCAGCAACTGGTGCTGGGTTGCTAGCACCGCTGAGCAGAGTCGATTGCAAGATGGCAGTCGGTGAGAATCGCACTGTTTGGCTGTGGTCGACCGTTCAGGTGCACCTGCAGCCTCTAAAGGCTTGTTTGATTCGCAGGCAAGAACAAGCGCATCAGCAAGGGCAAGAAGGGAGGAAAGAAGAAGATGTGAGTGCTGCTGCTGCCATGCGTTCTGCTCATGGCCTGCTGCTGCTCGCGCAGGTCCATGCTCACTTGCCTCAACACAATCTTGTTTGCTTCTTGCAGCGTTGATCCCTTCTCAAAGAAGGACTGGTATGATGTGAAGGCTCCATCCATGTTTGCCGTCCGCAATGTCGGCAAGACACTGGTCACCAGGACTCAGGGCACCAAGGTACGGACACTACAAACTCTTGATTTTGGTCTGAAGCCAAGCTGCGTGTGCAGGTGCTGGTGCCTGGCAAGTGTGCAGTCCTGACGCCGCTGCGTTGTCCTTTGCCGCAGATCGCCTCTGAGGGTCTGAAGGGCCGCGTGTTTGAGGTGTCCCTGGCAGATCTGCAGAAGGTGCGCCGCGCAGCAGCATGCAGCAGCAGCAGCAGGCTCTCAGGCAGGCCAGCACAGTACTGCTCGCAGCAAAAGCAGGCTGCCAGGACGAGCAGCACGTCACAGAAGCCAGTGGGACTCAAGTAGCCTCGTTATAGGAGGTTCTGCTTCTCTCCAGGCACGCAGAAATGTGGCAGCAGAGTTTCAAAGGGGCAGCAGCAGCCGAACCAGCTGAGCGCTGTTTTAGCAGCAGCTGCCGCTGCAGCTGCAGCGCTAGTGGCGGTTTCCAGTCATTGTGGCTGCATAGCAGCAAGCAGGCTGTTGGTTGTGCTGGATACAGCAGCGCAACCTTCAGCAGCTGCAGCAGAGCACCGAGGAACAGCAGCCACAGGGTGTGCTTCCATCGCGACTCCAGCACATCATTTGTTGCAGCAGTGCTGCTAGCGCTCCGCACATCCTGCAGCGTAGAAACAGTGTCTGGCGTTGTGCTGTCTGTTCACCTGCTATTGTTGCTGCTGTTGCTGCTGCGACAGAACGAGGAGGACGCCTACAGGAAGATGCGCCTGCGCGTTGAGGACGTGCAGGGCCGCAACTGCCTGACCAACTTCTGGGTGAGTGGCACGCTGTGCTGCTGTCTTTTGTTATGCGATGCGATGCTGGACAATTGCATCAGCTTGTCGATGACATGGCGGCGCTGTTGCATGTTGCAGTTAGCTTTGGCAATTTCGCCGTGTACCATCATGCCTGTGTCGTCCGGCTGTGGCTGCCGCACTGTGTGCTTGCGTTTTGGGTGCGGTTGCGTTGGTGTCTCGCTGTTCTGTGTGTGCCTGGCGGCTGAACAGCAGCAGCAGTGCCCTGAGCCGTCGCAGCAGCGGCAGCAGCAGCGGGATGTGGCAGCTGCAATGCAGCGGCAGCAGCACATGCTTCTCCGGGTGCAGCAATGCACCGCTGGCGCTGGCGGTCTGCGCAAACTGGCAGCACATTCAGTGAGTTATGCACGCTGCAAGCACGGCAGCGCAACCTGGCAGATGCAGCTGACACAGCAGCAACGAAAGGAGCGAAAGGCTGTGGCAGCTGCGATGTGGAGCAGCGCTGGCATTGAACAGTCGTCCCTTGCAGCTGACGCGGTGCAGTGCTTGCAACGCCGCATGCAGCTTAGCGGCGGCAGCAGCAACAGCAGATGGGGGCTTGTGCACGCTACACATGGCAGTTGCAGCTGGTGGATTTGCCGCAGTGGTTGTCAGTATGGTCAGCGGCGCGGCAGGAAGCAGATGCTGCCTGCAGCACCACAAGTTGCACCACCAGTGGCGGCATGTGCTGCAGGCTGCCAGCTCCGCTAAAGGCTGCCACAGTGTCGGCAAGAGCAGCACGGTGTGTACGCGCAGGCTGCGTCAGCAGCTCCTGAAAGGCAGCATGCTCCTGTTTCTGGGAAGCAGGTTAGTCAGGCGCAAGGCAGCCACGGCGACTGCACAGTGTGTGGCAGGGCACAGCTAGGCTTGATAGCCAAGGCTGCTGCTGGATGTTTCTGCAGACGGCAATGGCAGCAACCGCACCCGTGCGTGCTGCCTACCAGCAGCAGCAGCAACTGCAAAATTACCCAGCAGCGCTCAGCGGTGTGTGCAGATATGATCAGCAGCAGCTGCACAGCGCTGAGCTCCTGGCGGCGGTTGCTATGTGGCTGCTGCTGGCACAGCATCAGCCCTGCAGATGCTTCAGCACAGAGAACTTGCTGTCATGCGAGCCGCATGAGCCGGTGCTGCTGCCAGCTGCCAGCACATCCAGCCCTGTGTCTCTGTTGTGCGTTGGGTTTATGTGGGTTGGTGTGTACTTGTACTATCGATTTGGTTTGGCTGTGCTTGGGCACGGGCATCGTGCGTGCGGTTGAACAGCACAAGGTTTGCTGTAGGATGCGCGCTGGCACCGGCAAGCTCACTTTGATGAATGAGTCTCATTATCACACTAAATGGTTGTCGACCTGCTTTACTCTTGGTGGTCTGCTCGTTGCATCTGCTGGGCATTGCCTTCACATCCGAAAAGCTACTTCCATCAACATTAGCCCCCTCTTTTCGCATGCAGATCTGTCTAAGCAACACATGCAACCAATGCTGGATGCTGTGTATATGCTGCTGTGTTGCAGGGCATGGATGTCTCGACCAACAAGCTGCCTACCTCACCATCCTTTGCCCCATCTAGACCTGTTATATAACACGTCTGTGCATGTTTCTGCTGCTTGCCCGCAGGGCATGGACTTCACAACCGACAAGCTGCGCAGCATGGTGCGCAAGTGGCAGACGCTGATTGAGGCGCACGTGGACGTGAAGACCAGCGACGGCTTCACGCTGCGCATGTTCTGCATCGCCTTCACCAAGAAGCGCCAGGGCCAGATCAAGCGCACCGCGTACGCGCAGAGCAGCCAGGTGCGGCGTTGATATAGTCTTATGGGTGCTGGTGTTGCAGGGGATGCATTTGCGCTCAGCAGTCAGCGAGGTTGTGGTATGACTGGCCGCGAGGAGGTGGCTATTTTTTATGCCAGGGGCAGATCAAGCGCACCGCGTACGCGCAGAGCAGCCAGGTGCGGCCCTGGGTTGAGTCGCTTTGTATGGGTTGATGTGGCAATGGTGTTGCAGAGGATGTCATGTGCGCACAGCAGCAGTCAGCGGGGTTGTCTAGGATGGCGGCTGGGGTGTGGGCTAAGTATGGATCAGCAGCAGATCAAGCGCAGCACAGCGCAGCAAGGTGCGCGGCAGCGCATCTGTTCTGGGGGGCCTTTGGGAGATGTGGCGTTTCTGTATCGCTGGGTGCAGGGTTTCCAGTCAGAAGTACAGCAATGCCCTGCATGGAGGTGGCTGCGGCAGTGGAGAGCAGCAGCAGCAGCAGCAGCACCGTCAACTTGCTCTCCATGCATTGATGCTACTCCACTTGCGCACACCAGTGCAGCTGCAACTCTGCATAAGTTATCCTGACATCGACCCGCATAAGCTTCTGCACCACACTAACATACATGTCTAAACTTGCGTGTGCGCAGATCCGCACCATCCGCCGCAAGATGGTTGAGATCATGGCTCGCTGCATGGCTCATGCATGTCACTGCAGTCACAACCCTGCTCACCGCGCTCACAAACATGCATTTGTCTTTCTGCAGATCCGCACCATCCGCCGCAAGATGGTGGAGATCATGGCTCGCGAGGCCAGCAGCTGCGACCTGAAGGACCTGGTGGCCAAGTTCATCCCCGAGGCCATCGGCAAGGACATTGAGAAGGCATGCCAGGTGCGTTGACCGGGGTTTGACCAGGGGTTTTGTCCAAGGGTTTGATCAGGGGTTTGACCAGGGTTTGACCAGGGTAGCAGCTGCGACCTGAAGGACCTGGTGGCCAAGTTCATCCCCTAGGCCATCAGCAAGGACATTGAGAAGGCATGCCAGGTGCGTTGACCGGGGTTTGACCAGGGGTTTGACCAGGGTTCGACCGGGGTAGCAGCTGCGACCTGAAGGACCTGGTTGCCAAGTTCATTTCTGAGGCCATTGACAAGGACATCGAGAAGGCATGCCAGGTGTGTTGACCAGGGGATGACCAGGGTTTGACCGCGGGGTGATGTCACCAGGGCAGTGGAAAGGCTGTGCAGGCAGTTCCAGATTTCAAAAGCCGGACACTGTCGTGGCTTCTTGCCAGGTGTGTGCACCTGCATGGCTTTGCAAACTCGCGCCGGTTGCTCACCCCGTTTGTGTTGTTCCGTGCTGCTGCCGCGTCTGTTCTGCTGCTGTCCCACAGGGCATCTACCCGCTGCAGAACGTGGCCATCCGCAAGGTGAAGGTGCTCAAGGCGCCCAAGTTTGACCTCACCAAGCTCATGGAGGTGCACGGAGACTACACCGAGGAGGTGCGCTGCGCCGTGTGATGTCAACCGCTGGAAGCATAGTAGTACCAGTAGTACCAGCTAGACTGTTGGGCCAGCACTTGACTCCAGACGTGTTGCACCCTGAGATTATGATTAGAGTGAGCGGCAAGCCTGCCGAGCCTGCTGCAGTGCCTTGTCAGTATGTGGCATCGGGTGTGCAATTTGCTCAGCCAATACATGCTGTCGTGGCAGCAGTTCTCCGCAATGCACCTGTTGCTGTGCAGTTAATCGGGCTTTGTGTTTGTGGTGATTGTTGTTGCTGTTTCTCTGCTGCTGCTGCTGCTGCTGCTGCTGCAGGTGCCCGCCAAGGTGGAGCGGCCAGCTGAGATCCCAGGCGCTGAGACAGCTGAGACTGCATAAGCAGCAGCAGCAGTAACAGCAGCAGCAGCAGCAGGCAGGGCACAGCAGCAGCAGTTCGCTGCCGCTGGTGTGCATGCAGCACAGGGATTGCTGCCTCTGCGCTGCAACTGCCTGCGATGCTGCGTGATCGCGCAAGCTGTGGCTGGCTAGTTGGTTGCTGCTATTGCAGCGGCTGACAGGCAGTGTCTGTCATCAGAGTGCTGGTGGTGGTGTGGCAGCTGCACGTCATTTCGGCTACAGCAGCAGCAGCAGCGCTGGGGTGCTTTAGGTCTTTAGGCGACTCCTGTGCCTGCAGCTGCTGCAAAGGCAGTGGCGTGGCTGTGGCTGCGATGTAACACTGCGTACACGCATTTGGGAGTGTTTACAGCTACGTTGGCAGCAAGTGTGCATGTCGGGACTCGCAGCTTCCGATGAATAGCTGTGGCGAGGCCCCAGACTGTCGAGCTTCGGACCTCATAGAATACCTGAAGCAGCCTGAACGCCTTCACATGTGCTGAGCCTCACCGCGCGCTTCAAGCGGGCCACTGGTCTTGTACTTCTGACACTGTAAGTCACAGAACTTCAGTGACACCAACCCTGCAACAGCGAATCTGTGCAGAAGGGCCAAGCCTTGGCAGCTACCGGCGCGGTACTTGAAGTGGGAAACAATCGATCACTGATCTGAGTGACTCTGATCCGAAAGCTTCGGCCCGAACATCAGGTCGGAGCTGTCAACAGGAAAGTACGACACTTGCGGCCATCATCATCATCATCATGTTACCCATTGAGCCATAGCATCAACGCCATCGGCCCCGCGCCCCTCAGGAGCGGAAGAAAGAGGGAGCACTGCTCCATTGTGTTTGCAAATATTACGCACATCCCAAGCTTGGACAAGATACTCAGCAATGCTCCTAGATATCACTCGGCACACCCCCCTACTACCCCAAATATCATCAGAAACAAAACGCAACAACTTGGTGAATGCATCAGTCAACGACAACACATTGCGCAATTTTTCAGCGCCGCCAGCAACATCACGCAAAACAGACCGAATTTCATCAAGCATAGTATCCCTCTGAGCAGAAGTAGCGGGACAGTCAAACATCAGATGTGACAAAGACTCAACACCCTGACCACAAGCAGGACATGCTGTGTTAGAATCAGCTCTGCTGCCACCATAACGACTGGTACGCTCATGCACACAAAGACAGCCCATTCGAACACGCACCAGCAACTCAATACCACGCGTTGGCGCACCAGAACACAAAAGGGGCCTAGCCCTTTTAAAACGCATGGCATCAGCATGTGTAGGGTGCACATGCGTGATGTAACAGCTCAAAGTAGAGTGCTGCAGTGATTCACAAACAATTGTGTCTGCATGCAGCTTCCTGACCTGACGGTTGATGTGATTCTTGCACGCATTAGCTCGATCAGCCGCCGCCTCAACATCCGCACCATACTTGCAAAGCAAACTCTGCACATACTTATGCCAAGGTGTCACCGCAACAGCACCACTAGGGCGCTTCCACTCAGCTGAAAACACCTGATGTGGCAAACGCGAATTCTGCATACGCTGGACCCTAAAGTAATACTCCATCGCCCTCTGATGAAGCCACATGTGCAATGGCTTCACACCCCATTCAGCCAGAACAAGTGAAGTGCAAGGGCGCTCCTTGCCACAACGCATTGAGCACTTGATGATGTCAGTCTGCACTTTGTCAATCTGTTGCGGTTGCCTTGCAGTTGACGGAAACCAGACCTCACTGCCATATTCAACAATCGGGCGAACGCATGTAAGCAGAATGATACGCTTTACTTCCACGCTGATGAGCCGGCTCTTCCAAACTGGCATGAGCCCACCCTTCACGATGCACTTTTGCCAACATCTTCTCAAAGTGCGTATTCCAGTTGCAGGCATTGTTGAACCACAGGCCAAGGTAGCAGTACTCTGATACACCAGGCACAGGCACACCATTCCAAATGATGCCAGAGTCAGCCAACTGGCTGGGCTGTCTAGCTGGTGAGACATGCATGACAGCAGACTTCAAACTATTCAGCTTGAACCGCCACTTACAACTGTATTCATAAACTGTTGCAGCCACAGCCTGAACCTCAGCCAGAGATCCGCACACAGCAACAAAGTCATCAGCCTGCATGGCTGCCACAACCTGACCAGCAGGTTCGTCACAAGGGCCCAAAAGGGTGATTCCAGGGTGCTTTGCATGCACCTCATGCAGC
>CADDIJ020000740.1:0-19182 GCA_902809745.2 Tetradesmus lagerheimii
TGTTGCCACACAGTTTGTTGCCACACAGTTTGTTGCCACACAGTTTGTTGCCACACAGTTTGTTGCCACACAGTTTGTTGCCACACAGTTTGTTGCCATACAGTTTGTTGCCACACAGTTTGTTGCACGGGGACATGTACATGCAGTGCGTTGCGCAACATGGTAATCACCAGTGATGGCAACGTCAAACAGCTGCTGGGCATCTTTTGAGCTGAAGATTCCATGCAGACGATTTGTTCCGGCTCACCTTCGGCAAGTGCCGCAGGCTGCTCTTCAATGCTTGCCGCCAGCGCATGCATGCCGGCACGCACATGCAGCGCACCCAGCCTCAACCCTGCCACAAGCTTGCTGACAGCCTCATCTGCCTGCCCTTCTTCTGCTGCGCTTGCCAAGGCTGCCTGTGCAGCTGCAGCCGCCGCCGCAGCCTCCTGCTGCACCAGCGGCAGCGCATGCTGCAGCAGACCTTGCCGGCCCAGCAGCTGCCTACCGCTGTCGCTGAGCAGCAGCAGGCTTACACAAGCTACTGCTGCACCACTGCTCAGGCTGCACGCCTTGATGTCACTGCAGCAGCCAGGGCAGAACCAGTCGCCCTCTGGCACACATGTCAGCTGGGGCACCAGGCAGCTGGTGTGGAAGCCAGCATCACAGCCGTCACACAGCAGCAGGCAATCCTCTGGCTCACTCTGCCCACAAGACCTGCAGCAAATGCTGTCCACATCACCAGCTGCCACTGCATCAGCAGCTGATGTTGCGGCTGCTGCAGGCTTGCAGGTGCTGTTGCAGCCTGGCCACTCTAGGCCGAGTGCAGCGCACAGCATGGCGCCAGCCTTGGGCCCTGTCGTGCCAGCCGCCAAGCATGCAAGCACTGCTGCTGCGTCTGCAGCCATACCTGCCTGGCTGCCTGCTGCGCTGCTAGCACCAAACACAGCTTCAGCAGCTGCCGCTGCAGCACCAAGACCCTCCGGAAGCAGCTGTCCTGTAGACAGCAGCTGCATTCTGCTGAGCAGCAGCTGCCGTGCTGCAGCTAAGCAGGGCAGTGCCTCAGCAATGCGCCATACGCAGCGCTCTGCTGCTGCGCCTGGGCACGCTGTGAGCAGCTGTTGCAGGGAGGCCTCGCTGAATAGGCCCTGCACATCTTGCTCCTCGCCTGCAGCAGCAGCAGCAGTAGCAGATGCAGAAGGTGTGACTAGAACACCCCAGGTGTGACTAGCACACCCAAAGTGCGGCAACGCTGGCAAACCTGCGTAGTCATGCAGCTGCTGCAGCATGCCTGTGGTGTCAGCGCAGCTTGTGCGCCTCGAGTAACAGCACGCTTCTTGGTTTGCCTCTAAACACCTGCAGTGATGCTGTAGCTGTAGGCCTACTGCCAAGTCATACTCACAGAGCTCGTGCTGCAGCGCCATGCCAATTCCAGCGCAGATCTCAGCGAGGCCTGCCAGCAGCGCCTGCCAGCTCTCCACAGACTCCTCCTGCACACCAACAGCCATCACGTCCACCTCCTGCCCTGCATAACATCCTGATCAGCGGCCTCCCCAGCGGCAGCTGCTGCAGCGGCGCTGCTGCCTGCACCAGCAGCTGGCGCTTTCTTCCTCTTGCCACGCGTGCCACGGCCTGCAACATATCAGTGGACGAAATGCATTGCCGTCATGTGGCTGCTTTGTGGTCTATGCTGCAAATGCAGGACCCGGCATGGGGCATGCTGTCCCCTGCGGAAGTATGCAGTTCAACGCCACCTCAGCTGTGCATATGTGTTCAACGTCGCGTACCTGCAGCAGCCGCTGGCGCCTCCTCTCCTGCGTCCATGCCGCCGCCGGTCCTCCTGCGGTTGCGCTGCTTGCGTGGCGGGCTGCGCGGGTCTGCCACTGGCGGGTGCTGCAGCAGGTGGCTCATCAGGCAGCTGGCAAGCTGCAAGATGTCCTCCAGAGGCACCTGCACCTGGTGCGAGCCTGCACAGGCAGCAAGACAGGATTGGTGGGGCAGTAGTATTGATGAAAGGCAAGGGGATGGATAAAAGAAGCAAGCAGGCGTGCACAGGGTGCATCTAACAAGCAAAAGCGCAGTGGTGATTGTGCGCTGGCGAGCTTGAAGCCGGCGCGATGCTGCCGAGACACAGAGTGTCGGCAGGGCTGGCCAGCTGCTGCAGCACCAGAATTGAGGTCCAAGCCGTGTCGTTTGACATATGCAAAGATGCAAGGATACTCTCTTTGCGGCATCAG
This sequence comes from Tetradesmus lagerheimii, assembly GCA_902809745.2. NCBI lineage: Eukaryota > Viridiplantae > Chlorophyta > Chlorophyceae > Sphaeropleales > Scenedesmaceae > Tetradesmus > Tetradesmus lagerheimii. The sequence goes on from CADDIJ020000740.1 coordinate 2,217, forward strand.
CCCCTCCTGCACACTAGATACCCTACCTTTGCCGCTATCCATGTAGTGTATGAAGGGTGCCACCAGCATGCGGCAGAAGGACTGCCCAGCGGCAGGGTTCTCCTTAAGCAGCGCTGCAATGCGTGCCTGCAGGTACCAGTGCGGCAGCAGTGACAATATGAGCACATGTGTGCAGCACAAACAGGGCGCATACCAATCCGCCAACAACCAGCATTCCAACTTCATGCAATAGGTGCATGTGCTTATGAAAACGCCCGCATGTCGTCAAGTGCAGTGTATGTGGAGGAACGGTTCAAAACAGCAGCGCCTGTACACAAGTGCCCAGCAGGTGCGCTCACCGCTCCTTCCTGAGGGTTGGGGAAGTAGCTGGGCACCAGCAGCTGGTGCAGCTTCTGCGCCACACTGCTGCTGCCGGGTGCTGCTGCGCCTGTGCCCACCAGCTGCTCCAGCAGCACCTCCAGCGGCACCACCTCCCAGAAGTGCAGGCCGCGGCTTGTCCTGCAAGCAAGTGGACAGACATCAGCTCTGGTTAATCCGTGCCAGCAGTAGGAAACATAGGATGAAACCATGCTGCGGCTTGACATGCACCAGGTAGCTGTATGGAGGCAAATGTACTGCTGTAAGTCCAGGGGCACGCATCGCCAGAGGAAAGCAGCTGACGTACAGGTAGGCTGTGGGAACTGGCATTCCTGGTGAAAGCTACAGCTCACACGATACTGTCGCACACGTGGTGGACAGCGCCACCAGCAGAAGCCACTCACGAGATGCACAGCAGCAAGTCGGCCATGGCTTCCCTCACACGTGGTGAAGGGTCCCACATCACCGGCGCCAGCTGTGGCAGGGCCTTCTGCAGAAGCACGACAGCACAGGATGGTCAAACCCCCATACACCATTCAAAACACAGTCCACTTGAATTACAAATCTGTATGCCTGGTGGAAGAAAAGCACAGGCTTGCACAGCGTTTGAAGTGAGAAGTGACCAATGAATGCCCATACGCCACAATTTGATAGCAAGCCTTGTCAGTCGCTACGCGGCTGCTGCTCCAGAGCTGCTCCCGTCATCGCCAAGGTAGTGACAGTGAAACACATGATAGCACTGTGGCTGCAGAGGGGTGCAAAGCCACTGCAGTTTTTCAACTCACGCTGAGCACAGGCTGCGCGTGCTGGTTGTCCACCAGCAGCTGCAGCCCCTCCAGCACTGCCACGCGCACGGCAGGCATTGCCGCATCAAACGCAAGCTGGCCTGCAGCAGCACATGTGGTCACAATGCAGTGATCAGGCTGTCAGCCCACGAGTGTACACAAGTTTCACAGTTGACATGGCGTCCAGGCAGCAGCCGCACTGTTCTGGTCCCACACAAGGAGTGATCAGGAATGTGCGCTTTTGAGCAGTGCTGCATCCACATAGCCGTGTAAAACCCTATCCGCTCAAACAGCGGCATGCACTGTTGCCAAAAAAGATATGCTGTATGCGTTCTCACTTGTCGAGCAACAGGATCGGCATGTCCAGGTAGCGCTGCATGTACCAAGCCGCTGCACTGCTATGTGCCTCAACCACAGCATGCGCGCTGCTCCCCATTTCCAACCGTCCCTCACTTGTCAGGCGCGACACGAAGCCAGCTGTCGTTGCGCTGGGGATGATCTCCCAGTACAGGTTGAGCACGCCGCAGATGCCCTGCGCTGCCACCACACGCACGCTGGGGCAGGCGTCAGTGAGGCCGTCCGACAGTGCCTGGAACTGCCGCACCAGCAGCTCATCCTGCTCCTCTGTGGAAGCCTCAGGGTCCTGCAGCGGCAGCAGGGACATCACAGGGTGTATAGAAACAAGAGCGAGGCCGTCTGACAGTGCCTGAAACTGCCGCACCAGCAGCTCATCCTGCTCCTCTGTGGAGGCCTCAGGGTCCTGCAGCGGCAGCAGGGACATCACAGGGTGGATCAAAACAAGAGTGAGGCCGTCCGACAGTGCCTGGAACTGGCGCACCAGCAGCTCATCCTGCTCCTCTGTGGAAGCCTCAGGGTCCTGCAGCGGCAGCAGGGACATCACAGGGTGGAGCAAAACAAGAGTGAGGCCATCTGACAGTGCCTGGAACTGGCACACCAGCAGCTCATCCTGCTCCTCCGTGGAAGCCTCAGGGTCCTGCAGCGGCAGCAGGAGCATCACAGGGCGCTTCAAAACAAGAGTGAGGCCGTCTGACAGTGCCTGGAACTGGCGCACCAGCAGCTCATCCTGCTCCTCTGTGGAGGCCTCAGGATCCTGCAGCGGCAGCAGGGACGTCACGGGGTTGAGAAACAAGAGTGCACAGGACGGGTCCACGTGGATGGGCGGTTGGAAACAAGAGTGCACAGGGTTGAAAGACAAGAGTGAAAAGGAGGGGAGCACATGGATGGGCGGGTCGCATTGTTCTGCTATCTGGTAGCGCTGTAGCTGACAGGAGTTCGCACCGATAGTACACTGCAGCAGTGGCCAACAGGGACGCATACACGTAAGCAAGCAGGCAACGGCATGAACATGGCTTTCGTCCAACGCCCCTTCAGTCACACTCACCAGCAGTGGAAACGCGTCAAGCAGCAGCTGCAGCGCATTGCGCCGCACTCCCGCATTGGTCGCTGACAGCGCTCTGAACAGGATTGGCTCATACAGCCGCACCAGCATTGCGTCAACGCTGCCTGCGCCACCCAGGCGCTTGGAGCGGTGCAGCTCTCCCAGGACACGGCGGATGTTGCCTACCAGCGCCTGACCAGAGCCGTGCAATGCTGCGTTCATCAGGTTCTGCAGCAGCAGGTGCAAGCACGAATTGGTGGGTTTGTTAGTTCTGTGCACATACGTGCCTGCACACACCGCTTTGCACTTCACTGCTGCGGGATGTTGCTCGTGGGAGTACCAGAAGTACTCAAGCAGATGCTGCACATCAATGTGGGCTTTCTGTACGGGCTACAGCACTGCAACTGCTGCACGTTTGTCGTCCGTCCTGCTCATGCTCAAGTCCTGGTCAAACACACCTGAATGAGGTTGGTCTCAATCTCTGCCAAGCAAGGGCCTACAGCCTCCCTCCAGCCGCGCAGGATGACCTCGCCGTATGCATCAAGCACAGAGCGACGCCCAGCAGGGATCTGCAGCACCACGATGAGCAGCACCACACGCATGTTGCACGCATGCCAGCACCATTATCAGGGCGACGAGTGAAGACAGGAGCAACCTACCCTCCGTGAGCTGTGAAAGCAGCAAACAGCACACCATGTGTGCAGCTGAGCCCCGCAGCTGCTGCCGTCACGACTGCTGCTGCTGCATTCGTTGCTGCCGCAGCTGCTGTGCCGCACCTGGTTACGTATGACTGACGTCATCTCCTGCACCATGCTAGGGTGCACTGTCAGCAGGCAGGCCAGGAACTTGCGGCCCTCAGGGCGGCTGACAAACGCCGGGCAGATGGCAGCCTACAGCAGCACACGACAGCGGAAATGAACACGCCAGCAGCACAAGGTATACCTCTGTCGCACATTTTTCCTGCAGTTGGTAGTGCATGCGCACAGACACCCGGGCTGTGTCTATCACACCAAGAGCCACCAACAAGCAGGCATAGTTGGCACTGTCCTGTTGCACTTTGTGAAATGCACAGCTATATGAAGTGTCTGCGCTGTGACTGCTGTTGCTCGCAGCAGTGCTGCACCTCACCTGCAGCAGCATGCGCTTCATGTCATTGATAGAAGCGTCCTCAAAGTCCAGCAGCTCCAGTGCTCCTCGCATCGCGTGGCAGGCCTTCACATGCGCAGCCTTGCCACTGCTGATGGCCCGTAGCTGCTCAGGCAACAGCGAGAATTGCACAGGCAGCGGCAGCAGACTTGAGGCATGGAACGCTGGAAAGGTAGGGTTAGTTGCCGCTTGCTTATGCCACCTTGTGCTTTGTTAGTCTGCAGTCTGCTGCCTGTGAATGTTGGTGGTGCTCGACACTGCTGATGTACCCGCCACACTTGCTGCCATTTCGCCTCCACCATCTGCCTGCCGCAGCAACGCAAAGCACAGCAGTGAAGCCATGCAGAACCAACACCATGACATAACGTGCAAGATACATGCCCTTTCTGGGTAGGCAGCTGCTAGGTAGACAATCTGCTGTGGGCGCAACGCCACCCACCAGCAGGAAAGGCAGCGTCTGTGACACCAGAAACTCCCTGTTTTCCGCACCAAACTGCCACCACGTGCAGCATAGCTTCGCCACTGCATCTTGCACGTCTGGCCGTGCGTCGCCCAGCTCCTGCAAGTGCAGACAGCAGCAGCAAGCCAGTAGGATGGGTAGCATGCCTGTTGGTGTGAGCAACGCACAACGGATTCGGCTGGGGTCACGCTGCTGCTGTGACGCTGCGCACAGTTCTGTCTGCACAAGCCATGCGGTTTGCCGTTGCAATTCATGCAATGCTTGCTGCTGCCAACCATGCAGTATCACGCGCTCGTGGATGCTTCGACCAAATTGAAGGTTTGAACTCCCGAAGGCACTCCAGCATGTCATGTTCAAGGGCGTGTTATGTACAAGTACAGCCTGCTGCCATCAGTGCACAGTGTCGTGCATCTCACCAGCAGTGCATGGTCATGCAGCATGATGGCTGCTGAGCACAGAGCCTCAGGAGCGTTGGCATGGCACTCGTGCAATGCATCTGTGCACAGCAGCGCTGCAAGCCGCAGTGCTGCCAGCGCAGCTTCCTGTGTGCAGTGCAGCCAAACAGCAGCAGAGAGTCTGAGAGACAACAGTGCTGCTCGTCGCATGGCTACTGAGCTTGTGCTGCTGGTAATTGGCTCCCTAGCAGCTGTGTTTGCATTTGACATCTATGGTTGCAGCTGCTTGTGTGATGGTGCTGTTTGCACAGGGCAGGTGTTTTCCATTAGCAACCACGTCTGGGTGCAGCATGGCTTTATGCTGTAGTGCATTTGCTGGCCTGCTGCCTGCATACACTGATATGACTGCAGTTCTGAAACATCTAACACACCAATGGCTCTGTCTTGGCTTCATCGAAGTCCTCTCCCTCCTCAGGCAGGCAATCCTGCAGCTGCTCCAAAGCTGCGTTGACCTGCATAAGCATGCAGCAACAGCTGAACACCTTGGCCGCAGCGTCAACTGTCCCACATCATTGATCATGTACATCAGCGGTGGCGCATCGGGTAGCAGTGCACATCGCATTGTATGCAGGTGGGTGACATGCTCGCTGCTGCTGTTGTTGCCTTCATCATGTAGCACTCATGGTGCAACCCAGACACGACAACAGCTGCTTCTCCAGGGTGATGCCACGGTATCTATGCCGTTGCTTGCCTGAAGAAGCAACGCATCTGCAAACTGCACCAGCACAGTCCTGGTGCAGCTGCTGAGCTTCTCCTTCAAGTCATCACAGTCCTGCGGGTGCAGGCCAGACGCTGGTCAGCCTACTCTGTGAAGAACTAGTTATAATTGCCTATACACGCCTCCGGGCCGTACGTATTTGCTGTGGGTCGCAACAAAGCAAGCAACGTCCAGGTCTTGCAGCTTCGCAACGTCCATTGAACTGAGCGGTGCGTTTCAATAGTTATCTTAGGGGACGATCATTTAGTTGTAGTTGTCTAGGGAGAGCGTATATGTGTATCGAGGGTGATATGACGGTGCATGTCTTCTGTGCAGAACCAGTTGTGCGTGCCGCCAAATGCGTTTACGCTTCCCATAGCTGCCGTGATTGACAGGCTGGGAGTATCAAACGCAACCCAGGCGGACATTGTTTGAATTGTGACACCTGTTACCTTTCTTGCTCTGTCAGACACCACTGAGTGTGGTGCACACTCAGAGCAGATGGCGTCTTGAACAGCTCGCATAAGCCTGTCTTGTGTCCCACCTGCCAATGCGGTCTTCACTGCGACACCACAAGCACCGCACATGCGGCAGGCTGCTTTCCCTCAGGCTGCCCCTTGCTGGCCATCAGGACGGTATGGACCTGAATGTATGGGTCACTACTTTGAAGTGGTCAAAGACCACCAGGCCTGGTTGTCGTGCTAGTTCTGCATGCCGTCACACTTTGTCACCAAAAGCAGTTCTGCTTCAAGCTGAGCCTCACCAAGTGAGGCACTTGGCTTGTGGGCCAATCCCCTGAAGTGATCAAAACTGACGACCTCCCATGAGACCTACATGGCACCAGAAAGAACTGCATATAGGTGTCTCCTCTTTAGGTCAGCAGCAGGCGCTCCTTTCCGTTGTTTACTGACAGTCACACAGCAGCAGGTCCCAGCTATGACACGGCTCAGCAATGCTGCCACAGGTTGTCGCAGCAGCGGCCACGGCACCATTTACTTGCATCGAACTATTGTGACCTTGATCGTTGTGGGAGTGCACACGATCGACCCTGCATTTGGGCAGATGACGAGCCTTGCTCTTCGACATCAGTAGGGTCAGCATGAGCGGCAACCACTACAGGTAGGCAAAGTCATGATGTTTGAAGGTTCAAAATGTTTATTTGGACGTCTGGAGACGCCGGGGTTGGGTGACTGATCAGCTCATTGTGCTTTTTCAAGCCTGGAGTGCGTTGCAGTGCCAGTTCAGCACATTTTTAGTACAATACATCCAAACTCAAATCGTGATAGACTGTTTCGGTGCCTCACAGCAGTCCAAAGTCACGTGCTCCATGGGTGTGTTTCCTCTGTGTGTGTTGGTTCGACAGCAAGCAGGTGTTGCAGCTGGAGGCCGTTCTCCAGAGGAGACTAGCGCAGCTGAGTGTCCTGGAACAAGAGAATGCTCAGCTTAAGCAGCAGGAGTGGGCACTGCAGAGCTGCATCCTGGGGATTGAGGGCAGCGTTGCAGCAACACGGGCAGTGCTAGAAGTGGAAGCAGATCCTGAAGGTGCATATGGCAACAGTGGCCCCTGTCTTAGTGGTGACACAGCCACCTCTTGCAGCACTGTTGCCAGCGGTGAATCCAACTCTGCTGGGGCAAAGCAGAGTAGTGGAAGCTCAGCAGCACAGGTGAGCTGCTGTCTGATGTGTGATGTGGACTTTGCAGCAGGGCGGGCAGCAGCAGCAGCACCAGCAGCGAAAGCACCAAGCACAACGGTGCAGCTTGAAAGCACCTGCTGGCGCATGCATGCAGGTGTGGATGCAGCCTTGCCACTGAAAAACCGAGCAGCATGTAGCGATGTTGTCTAGTACGCTTGCACTTCAGCTTGCAGCCTGTGCTGCCTTATCTGACCCCCGGCACCCTGCTATTTGCGTGCTGTGACTGCAGAATGTGCTGGAAGCGCTGGAGCGCAAAGAGCAGCAGGTGCAAAGGGCGCTGGCGCAGATGGGGTGCTGCGGTAGCGGCTACAGCGAACTGTACGGGGTGCGGCTGTTGCGCAGGGCCACTGCAGACCCCGCGCAAGCAGTAGCGCTGCTTAACACCCCGCTGACTGAGCGGCGGCAGTACGTGAAGGCTGCGATGCAGAAGCTCGGGCTGCTGCTGCCAAAGTATGACAGCAGCGCGCCAACCACCAGCCTAGGCAGCGCTAAGGAGCGGCTGCATGCAGTGCTGGATGATCTGGCAATGCGCATACTGCTCACCACATTGATGGACCCCCCTGAGATGAGGTGCAGCAACATGCTGGTTAACTTGGAAACTGCGGAGACAGAGACGTATCCAGAAGGTGTGTGGCGCTGTATGCTAGGGTAGGGTAGGCTGCAATGTGCCACGTTTTTTGGGGCCGAGCCTTACATGCACTGGTACGGCTACATGCTCCAAACCCTGCAATGCTGCTGCGCATTTGTACCCAGCAGCGCGCAACTTGTGAACGCCAGCAGTGAACGTGCTTTCAGGAGAGCTTGTGCTGTTGTGTTGTGCCCACAAGCTGGACGAGGATGCCACCTGAGGATGCTGTGCTACTTCTGCTGCTGTGCTGCTGCTGCTGCAGACTACTGGGCAAGCATTGCGGAGCGGCTCAAAGCAGGTTTGACTGATGACCAGAAGGCGGCACTCAAGATCTGCTGGTCACGTGTGAAGGTCAACAAAGCAGCGCTGACAGACCAGCACAGCAGGCTGAGCGCACGGCTGAAGGAGCTGCAGCAGCAGCAGCAACAGCAACAGCAGCACTTTGAGGAGCTTGCAGCAAAGCTGCCACTGCTGCAGGTGCCGCAGTATGCGCAGCAGATGTGTCTTGTCAACGCACAGCAGCAGCAGCTGCCGCAGCAACAGAGGCTGCTGTCGCCCTCGCCCGCAAGCACACAGCACTCGGCGCCACAGCAGCAGTTAGCATCGCCTGTACTACAGCAACACTGTCAGCCACCGCCGCAGCAGCATGTGCAGGGACAGCAGTCGCCTTCACTTCTGTCAGGCCAACCAGTTCAACAACCACAAGCATTTGGCAGCATGCAGATGCTGCAGATGGAGGAGGAGATCCAGGAAGTTGAGCGGATGCTGTTCTCAGATCTGCCAGGCAACGACACAGGTGCGACAACACCCTCATCGGCTGCCAGTCTGCCTGGTATGTGGCCGGATTGCCTGCAGCAGCAGCCAGGCACATCGTCACCTGAGGGGCTCCTGAGTGGCCTGTTGCAGGAGCAGCAGGTAACGCCGCTGCAGGCTGGAGTCCTACCGCAGGTGCAGCCACAAGTTTGCGTGCTGCCAGCAATGCAGCAGCAGCAGCAGCAACAGCAGGGGTACCTGCAGCAGGCTCCTGCGCTTCCCTTGGCATGGCAGCTCCCGGTGCTGCCACAGCAGCCGCAGTTGGCGCAGATGCTCTTGCAGGAGCAGCCGCAGCAGCAGATGTGCATGCTGCCGCCGGCGCCGCTGCAAGCACCACAGCAGCTGCATTTGCTTGATCAGCAGCAGCAAACCCATCTGCAGCAGCAGCAGGTTGCGCGGGTGCACTCGCATCAGAGCAGCATGCAGCAAACCAGGATGAGCGAGAGAGGCTGCATGTCTGTGTCTGCCAGCACACACACTGCAGTAAGCCAGCCTCAGCCGCAGCAGCAATTCAGTGCCGCTGCAGCAGCAGCAGGGCTGCCCGGCCCCACCTTGCCAGCGGCTGTTGGCAATGGCAGCTTGTCAGGTGCTGCTGCAGAGGCGGCTGCTGTTGCTGCTGCTGCCGCTGCTGCTGGCGTGAGAGGCAGCTTCACAAGCAGCGCAGCACACACGCCGTCAGGCGTGGAGGAGGTGTTGCTGCCGGTGGGTTTGGTGTTTGCAACAGCAAGAGCTTTCGCTTGAATGTGCAGCAGTGCTGAGTTTGCTGCAATCGGCTGCGTTTTGTGTGCATGGGGGTGGTAGTGGGTATGCCGGGCATACCCACTACTACTATGGGCGCATACATGTGCAGCACTGTTGAGACTTGAGACGCATTGCGTCCTTCATCCACCTTTGGCATCTGACATCAGACGCCCTGATGTCGCTGTTGCTGCTGCTGCAGGTGGCTAGCAAGGAGCAGCGCAGCATTGAGAAGCAGCTGCTGAACGTGACGGAGAAGATCAAGCTGCAGCACTTCTGCCAGATCATGCAGTTCCACAACACGCTCAGCAACAAGCAGATGGCAGAGCTGTACGTCAGCTGCTGGCCGTTCCTGCCTGACTCGCTGGCAGGTGAGCGTCTGCTGCTGGAAATGCTTGTGAATTCGTCATCGCGGTGTGTTGTGCAGATGGTGTTTTGGAATCAACAGGGGTCTGCCGTGTGCAGTGCAGTTCACTTCATAATGGTTGTAGGCTCTTGCATGCACAACTAGGATGCTGCAGCCTGCTGCTCTGCCGTCCTGCTGCAAGCAACGGAAAAAAATTACTACAACTTTGGGTGCTTGTGCCAGCTGTCCCTGGAAGCTCACCCAACTTGCGGTGTTTTCGTCAACTGTGCTTGCCCTGCAGTGTGCGAGGCGCTTGATGAGCTGGGGTGGTGATGCCCCCGCGATCAGCTCTGCAGTCACCAACAGCCAGCGCCCTTGTGCCGGTCAACAGCAGATGGACCTCGGAGAGACAGAGACACTTGGTTCGGCAGCTGTGAAGCAGCACAGCAGGCTTTGCAAAGCGCACGCCTGCTGTTTATGCATGCTGCTGGTTTGCTCGCGTCACGGCTCATATTGGTGGGTTTCCTGGGCCGTCATATGGTGTCATGTCGTGTGCTTCGGCACAGAGGTTGTGCATCTGCAACTGCGGCACCTGCTAGGGGTGCTGCGGCATGTGACTCTGTGGCAGTGTGATTACACCTGTCTGAGCTCGCCAGCAGTTGCAGCCCATACAGCATGTCAGCAGCTGTTGGGCGACCCTTTCTTTTGCAACGTGTGCGCGTTGGCTTGCCGCATCTCTGTCTTGACAGGGCTATTGCATTGCTTGCGCAGATGCTGCAAGCCCTATAGCGAGCTGTCTCGCAGCACTGCCGAACTCAACCACGTGCGCTGCTAGCACCAAGCATTTTTTTCTAAACAACGTCTTGATGGCGAGCGGTTGTGGGTTGCTAGCCAGCACAATTTGCAGGGTTTGGGCCTGGGTTGCACGTGTGTTGCTGTTGCTCGAGTTGGTCATCTGGCTGTGTCCGTGAACCTGACGCAGTTTGGTGGTGACAAACCAGCAACCAGCACTTGCTCCCTCGTCCTGTGTGTGGGGAGGGGCTGTTTCAGCGTTGTGTGGTGCATTCCTTTGGGAACACATTGGGAACACACACCGCAGAGATACGGCAGATCCTTTGCACACAGCCGGAGCTGGTATGCATGCCTTGTGTGGCGCTACATGCTACTATAAGATATATCTGCCGTATCTCTGCGGTGTGTGTTCCCAATGTCGTCAGGGGGCTGCAGGCGTAGTGCAAGGCATGTGATGCATTGACACTTTTTATTTGTGCAGGCTTTGGTGGCTGGGTGTGCAAACACACAGCACCTTTGCAGGGCAGCTTCGGTTATGCACATTGGTGCAGCCTGCACATAATTGCTGGTCTTCAATGGCATCCCATATGCGGTTGATCTTGGATAGCTGCAATCCATTGATGTGCTGCCATCGCCTTATGTGGTATGAAAATCATTCAGCTGGCCCTCTGAGCCCCTGTGGATTGCTGCAACTCAACTTGAGTCCTATGATAGGATCGCATCAGGGGTCTATGATGTTGTTCTAATGACAGCTGAGTGTTCTTCCCAGTATGGAGCAGATGGACGTAGGTTTGCTGTATGTATAATGCAATGTGTATCCTCGGGCTGGCGCTGCTCTGGTCGCAAAGCCTTTGCGACACACTAGCAGTGTGCTAGCAGTGTGCAGGTGTGCTGCACTGCTGGCACCGTGCCAGGCGCTGTGCGCCGCTTGTTTTTGCGCAACAGCCCATACACAGCCGATTGCGATTGATTCATCACGTTTTCAAGGGGGTGAGGCAACGGCGGCATGTGTGCAACTTGGCTCAGCAAGCAGCCTGCATTTGAAATCGAGTGCTGTCACTTGCTCAACTGGCTGAACAAGCAAGTTGGTTACTGGCGCTCTGCGACAATGATTGGCTGCTGGTTGGCACGCATCTTTGGTCGTATCAAGTCCAATTTATTGTTTCTCATTGCTGTACTTGTGCTTGAGGTTACAGGTAGCAAACGCGGCATACACAGCAGGTGGCTGATCAGCCGTCATCATGAGCACACAAACATGCACCCCTGCTGCGGCTGATGTATGTAGTGTTCACTCAGCTGCATAGATATGGAAGCTGTGCTCCTGAAAACCAGACTCCTGGCTTCGCCGCCCAAGCATCTGCACGTGCTGTCTGCAGGTATCGTGCCTGCAGTTCATGTAAGCAGCACTAGTGGTTACCTGTGGCTACGCCACTCGCCAACTGGCGTGCATGGTGGCTTCCTTAGAGCTGCAAAATTGTTTTTAATGTGCATGAATGTAAGAATGAACAGCACGATTTCTTCTCTGGCGAAGCGCCAGGTCCTGTAATCTAATTTCCTGAGACCAAAGACGGCTACACGCGAACGCGCCAGGGCCCCCAGGCCTTGGTGTCAATTACCGGAGCATATGTGGAGGCAGATGTTAAACGCTGAGCGTTCAACGCTCAATAACTTTAAGATGGACGCCTTTACCCTGGGACTTCGCGATGGGGTGCCACCAGCAGAGACAGCAGCATGAGCGGCAACCACTACAGGTGTGTTCAATTTATCAAATGAACCTCGCACCATGACTCATGGTGTCTTGCGTGACCAGGCAGCAGAGCCCTGATGACTTCTGTACCCCGCATACAGTTCCTGCGACCGGGCTCGTGGGGTGTTGTATGGTCTTGCATTTTGATAGCTGTAAGATCATCGTTTCCTGCTCTGTTGACAGCCCAGGTGGCCCAGCACTGCTGTCCAGGGCCTGTGTGCTGGGCCTGGCCAGCTTCTGCACTGGACCCACTTGCTGCGGTGTGTGCTGTTTGCAGCAAGCAAGTCCTGCAGCTGGAGGCCATACTAAGGAACAGGCTTTCCCAGCTAAGTGTTCTGGAGACAGAGAACGCGCGGCTGAAGCAGAAAGAGTATGCACTGCAGAGCTGCATGTGTAACAGCAAGGCCCGTGTTTGCTGCTGCTCCTATCCCTGTCTGCCCTGCCAAACGCAGGCTGTCCTGCAAGCATTGGAAGCAAAGGAGCAGCAGGTGCAGGCAGCCTTGGCGCAGCTGGGTTGCTGTGACAGCAGCTACAGCAAGGTGTACAGCGCACGGTTGCTGCAAAGGGCTACAGCATACCCGGCCCATGCGCTAGCCATTGTCAGCATGTCTCACTCTGAGCGGCTGCAGTTCGTCATCCGTATGGTGCAGAAGATGGGACTGCTGCTGCCAAGGTATGACAGCAGCGCGCCAACCACCAGCCTTGGCAGCGCGCGGGAGCAGCTGCATGCTGTTGTATATGAGCTCTCAGAGCGCATCTTGGTTGGTGGGCTGTTGGACCCTCCTGCAAAGAAGCTTGGCAACTTGCTGATCAACCTGGAGACGTTGCAGCACGAGCCGTACCCAGAAGGTGCGCGGACAAGTTCAAAACGTAGCACGTTGAAGTGTAGCTACAGAGTTGCACGTCAGCCAGAGCTGTAGCAGCTGCTGTTGCACCAGTAGCTGTGATGACTGGCTGCATAGCTGCGTTGTAGGTCGTAAGTGTATGAAGTATGGGCTATCGCAGCGCAGTGCATGTTGTATGCTTAGAGGCAGCTGGCTGTAGTCAAGCTGCCAGGCACCAGCCTCCCAAACGCTTGCAGCATGGCCTTGCTTCAAACTCGTGCTGCTAGTGCTGCTAGCGCGCTTGGCAAGGCAGTCACGCATCTATATACTGCTGCTGCAGGCTACTGGAAGCCAGTGGCGCACAGCCTGCAGCTGACAGATGACCAGAAAGCAGCGCTCAAGATGTGCTGGGCGCGCGTCAAGGCCAACAAGGCAGCGCTTACAGAAGAGCACAGCGCGCTGAGTGAGAGGCTGCAGCTGCTGCAGCTGCGGCAGCAGCAGGTGCAGCTTGAGTTTGAGGAGCAGGCCGCGCAGCTGCATGACCTGCAGCTGCCGTATGGTGTACAGCAAAGACGACGGTTTACAGAGTCGGCGTCTCAGCAGCAGCAGCAGCAGCAGCAGCATAGGGCAAGCCAGCAGGAGGAGCTGCATCACGGCTCAGCAAACCAGCAGCTGCAGCAGACCTCGTCTGTGGGGATGCTGCAGCAGCAGCCAGTGGCACAGCCAGATGTGCTGCAAGAGCAGCAGCAGCAGCAGGTGGTGTACATCCCTGTCCTCACGGGTCTCCAGCATCAGGCTGCTGATGCCCGCCTGCAGGAGCTGCAGCCAGCTGGTGCCTGCAGGAGCTGCAGCCAGCTGGTGCCTGCAGGAGCTGCAGCCAGCAGGCATCCCCACAGCTAGTGCAACAGCTGAGTGGGCCTCTCTCCAGAGGTGCTCACGGCAGTTTTGTGTGCTCCACTACCAACAACGGCACTGCTCGCAGAGCGCAGCCGCAGCAGCAGCACCAGCTGACACATTCAACAGCCATGTCTGCAGCCGCACCAAGCGCAGCCGTGAATGCAACGGTCACCCCAGCAGCAGCAGCAGCAGCAGCAGCTTCGCCTGCATACCCCTGCTTACCAGCTGGCAGCTGCAATGCGCCTGCTGCCATGGCTACCTCCCCAGAGGTGTCGGACAACTTGGCAGACATGGCAGAGACATCACGAGGCAGCTTTGGCAGTGCACTGTCCAATTCAGTGGACATGCTGCTGCCGGTGAGCTGCGATGCTTGGAAGGAGGCACATGTTGCATGCTCCATGCGTCACATGCATGCCAGGTGACTGATCGCCAAACACGTCTTGTGGGAAAGTCAATAGCTGCTCGCGCTGTGTCTGTGCACGTGCAGTTCACGCATTGCTTGTGCAACCTTTTGTTTGCATGCATGATCAAGCCTCACACCATGCTGAATGTTGTCAAAGCTATCCAGGCTTCTGGCGCTGCGGCTGCTGGTATTGACTGCCATCTAGCTTGCGGTTCACTCACGAATATGACTGCAAACTGCCGCTGCAGGTGTCCAGCAAGGAGCAGCGCGACATAGAGCAGCAGCTGGCTGTTATTACTGAGAAGCTGAAGATGCAGCACTTCTGCCAGTCCCTGCAGTTCCACAACGTGCTCACCTACAAGCAGATAGCAGAGGTGTACGTCAATGCCTGGCCTTTCATACCTGATGCTTTTTCAGGTGGGTGTGCGTTGTCTTCTCGCGCCGTTGCAATGCTATAGTATGTTAGGTTGTGCTGACTGTTCACGATCCCCCCAGTAGCTGTGCTTTGTGTTGCACTGCAAGGTTGTCGCAGCCATAGCTCGTGCTGCGCGCATCTAGCCACCTGCCCTAAGCTCAGAGAACGCCCATTCCTGCATAGAGGCTGCCCATGCAAATGGTACAGCCACCTTAGATGCGCATATGCTGCTGCCTTTTTTGCAGTGTGTGAAGCCTTGGACGACCTTAACTGGTAGAATTCGGGTACTACCGATTGGATTGCCTGCCAGCAGGTTCATTGGCTGCGGTCGTACTTGTCATATGACTCAGCCGTGGCTATCATCAGCGAAGTGCATAGCGCACTTTGCTCATCTGGTGAGCACCACTGTCGGGTGTGGCGCAATGAGATGCGCGCTGCTTGCTGATGCTTTTTAGGGCTGTTTGAAAAGCAATAGCGTAGTGCGGCTGGCTACAGCTACTGTTAGTTTAGTGTGCGGTGTTTTAGAGGCCCTGTCAGCCTATGTTGCTTTGATCAAAGCACTGTTGTGATGTTGGTGTGTGGCCGCCAGCTTGAAGGAGGTAGACTGCGGGCCATGTGTACCCACTGGGTATGCATGGCACGCATACCTGCTTACGATTCAGCTGTCTATATTGTGTTGGAAACGGGTTTGTTGTGTCTTTTCTGTTGACAATTGCAGCCCGCAATTGTCTGTGATGCCAGGGTAATGGCACGTTTTGAGTCAGCAGCAGCAGGCGCAACAGCAGCAGCAGCAGGCACGTCAGCAGCAACAGCAGCAGCAGCAGCAGCAGCGTGTAACTGCTGCTACAGCAGCAGGAACGCCGCTGCTGCACGAGAGCCAGAACGGCTTTCGTCCCAAGCGCAGCTGTGCTGACCACCAGAGTGTGCTCAGTGAGGTGTTGGGTGGGAGGAAAGCTGAGGGGAAGGATTCTTATGTGCTGTTTGTTGACACCTATAAGGCTTTCCCAACAGTGTGGCTTGATGGGCTCTTTCAAAAGCTGTGGGACAAGGGTGTGCGTGGAAAGATGTTCCGTGTACTCTACAACTTGTATCAGGGTGCACGCCGTGTGGTGTCTCACGAAGGTCATGTCACTGAGAGCTTCACATGTGACCTTGGTTTGCATGAGGGCGATGTTATTTCCCCCACACTGTACCTGTACTTCATTGATGATCTGCTGCATGAGGTGCATGCAAAGCACCCTGGCATCACCCTTATGGGCCCTTGTGACGAACCTGCTGGTCAGGTTGTGGCAGCCATGCAGGCTGATGACTTTGTTGCTGTGTGCGGATCTCTGGCTGAGGTTCAGGCTGTGGCTGCAACAGTTTATGAATACAGTTGTAAGTGGCGGTTCAAGCTGAATAGCTTGAAGTCTGCTGTCATGCATGTCTCACCAGCTAGACAGCCCAGCCAGTTGGCTGTCTCTGGCATCATTTGGAATGGTGTGCCTGTGCCTGTTGTATCAGAGTACTGCTACCTTGGCCTGTGGTTCAACAATGCCTGCAACTGGAATACGCACTTTGAGAAGATGTTGGCAAAAGTGCATCGTGTGAAGGGTGGGCTCATGCCAGTTTGGAAGAGCCGGCTCATCAGCGTGGAAGTAAAGCGTATCATTCTGCTTACATGCGTTCGCCCGATTGTTGAATATGGCAGTGAGGTCTGGTTTCCGTCAACTGCAAGGCAACTGCAACAGATTGACAAAGTGCAGACTGACATCATCAAGTGCTCAATGCGTTGTGGCAAGGAGCGCCCTTGCACTTCACTTGTTCTGGCTGAATGGGGTGTGAAGCCATTGCACATGTGGCTTCATCAGAGGGCGATGGAGTATTACTTTAGGGTCCAGCGTATGCAGAATTCGCGTTTGCCACGTCAGGTTTTCTCAGCTGAGTGGAAGCGCCCTAGTGGTGCTGTTGCGGTGACACCTTGGCATAAGTATGTGCAGAGTTTGCTTTGCAAGTATGGTGTGGATGTTGAGGCGGCGGCTGATCGAGCTAATGCGTGCAAGAATCACATCAACCGTCAGGTCAGGAAGCTGCATGCAGACAGAATTGTTTGTGAATCACTGCAGCACTCTACTTTGAGCCGTTACATCACGCATTTTGTTTCTGATGATATTTGGGGTAGTAGGGGGGTGTGCCGAGTGATATCTAGGAGCATTGCTGAGTATCTTGTCCAAGCTTGGGATGTGCGTAATAATTGCAAACACAATGGAGCAGTGCTCCCTCTTTCTTCCGCTCCTGAGGGGCGCGGGGCCGATGGCGTTGATGCTATGGCTTAATGGGTAACATGATGATGATGATGACGCATGTGCACCCTACACATGCTGATGCCAT